>WAAG01007369.1:0-15408 GCA_013390105.1 Tichodroma muraria | reverse complement strand
TTTTTTTCTCTTTTTTTTCTATTCATTGTACAGCTTACAACAGTGGGCTGATGGTGGAATTTAAGTACATTTCATTCTCAGGCGCCAGTTCATACCTTGCCCACGATGATGGTGACCAGAAGTTATTACTTGATTTCCACTTAAATTATTTTACAGTCATCTCCTTGTAGACAAGAGAAACACATTGTAAGCTTATCTTACCCAGACAATCAGCAATAGCTCAGCCTTCTAGGACAATCTAGAGAAGAATAAGGCATTTCACACTGCCCTGGCCCAGAAGGTTCTTATCTCGAGAATGAAGAAAGAATTGGGTTTCAACATCATCTACCGCAATGAGATCTTGTTACCAGGACTGTGTATCTATGGACTTCTGTCATATAAATAGCAATTAAATCCCATTGCCCCATTACCTGCAAAAAAGATTTTCTAAAAGAAATGTGTCTTCCATGATTCTGGCAAAAAGTTATGTAAAAAATTTTCTTTTAATCATTTCCCAAGGGGAAAAAAATCCAAAAAAGAAAACAACATGTGCTTTAATCTGTAAGTGGCATATCTGTTAAAATGCCAGATTTAAAGTATATGAGCCAATAAGGGAAGACACAAGATTATTTTTAAGTAAAAAAAGGTAAATATTGCTACACATGAAATTCAGAATTTTGTAATAATGCTTATAGATATGTAGGTAGCATCAAATAATGAAGAAATGTGCAGGATTTATTATTTTGTTATTTAAAAAGAAGCAATAGTCCAACCTGAAGAATAGAAGGAATATATTCTCATCTAAATTTGCTTAGAGTTTACTTCAAAAACTTCCACAAGTGCTTACAGGACTTAAATTCTCATATAACAAAACACACTGTAAGTCTTTTCCAGTATCCTTTGGAAGAAGTAGCACAGCTGATCTCAAATAATTTAAGTAATGAAGTAGACCACCACCTGGGAAATTTTTCCTCTGGGAATTGTAGAGAACCTTTCAAGTGACCTCTATTTCAAAGAAAATTGGCTTAAAATCTGATGTTCTTTTACTGTTGACCACCCTCTTTAGTGCTTCTGGAAGCATAGGATAGAGCTGGTTATGTAATCACCAGTAGTACTGGCACTGAAATCTGAGTGCCACTTTTTTCTTTTTTCCCTCCATAAATCCATTTTTCCCTTTCATCAGAAATTGTAGTGACAGAACAAGGGGGAATGAAAGAGGGCAACTTTAGGTTAGATATTAGGAAAGAAATTCTTTATTGTGAGAATGTGAGGCCCTGGCACAGGCTCCCCAGAGTTGTAGATGCTCCATTCCTGTTCAAGGCCAGGATGGATGGAGATCTGAGCAACGTGGTCAAGTGGAAGGTGTTCCTTCCAACGCAAACCATTTTATAATTCTATGATTCTGTGATTCTACTTAATTTTCTCAACACATGGAAGTTGGTCAGTGATTCCACATATGCTCTGGTAGAAGTTTGAATCTATTGATTTACAAATGAACATAAATCCACATTGCCCAAATGAAATGTACATCTTCTGAGTCAAGAAGGAGCTTGAATCTTAGCCATCAATAAGTTGCAGTGTCTACCCTTAAAACTACTTAACATGAAAATACAGAAGATTATATTTTAAAATTTTGTGGAGGCCAGAACATATCAATGATCAGCATATTTGCAGAAAAATTTACAGTTGCTTAAGTCATGTCTTGGACAAGGAATATGTAGAAAACTGATACAAGCCTTTCATAACACCAACACAAAAGAAGGGAGCTGGTGTCTGATACACACTGAGATGTCTCTTCCACCAGAAATAAGATCATAGATGCAAGAGTGCCGTAAGAAGGCTACAGCATCTGAAGCATTAAATCCTGGATTTGTAGGCAGTGATTTAATCCAAAGACTGCCAAAAGAAATCACAGTGGGGACCAAACAGTTGAGGAAAACACTCCTTAAAAGAGTGTCAAAATGAGCAAAAAAATGAAATGAGTGCTGAGTGACAGCAAGTAAATGTGAAGAACCTGTGGTATCTTATATGTATGTCTTAAAATACATTGGAAGTTTTGGATTTGAATTATTAAGTCCCTAGAAATCAAATCTGCAATAATTAATAACCACCTTTCATAATCTAGGCAAATAGTAGATGATGGTTCTTTTATATAGGAAAAAGTGTCCCTTATTACATTTTTCAAAGTCTTGCTTACCATTAACATTTTAGATCTACATCATATTTAAGATGCTTAAATCAAATTGCTTAATATTCTAGACTGACAGGCTCATTAAGCTGAACAGTAGGATTGCTGTCATATGCACTTCAGGCACTGACAGTAGGAAATTTGCTATTTTTAATTCCAAATGTTTAAAGGGAAATTTTTATCATTAGAACTGTAACTGTACTTCTTTTATTTGAGAGGCATTACTGTGTGTTCGGCATCTCAACTTTATTTTGGTGGTCTCTTACATTCTGAACTATTTAAGCAAAAGAGTAGTGACAGCAACAGCTTTGGTATAGTAGTTACCCATTTTTTTTATTCCACTCATAATCTCTAGTAATTTCTGCCTGTCAATATTAAAGAATCATCTACTGCAGCTATCTACTGCAGCTATAGGTGCTCGGATTGATATCACTATATACTAAGTCCCATTTGGCCTATATAGTTTTAATGCATTAAAAATACCTACCAAATTTTATTCAAGGTTTAGAGCAAAACAATTTTGCAGAAAAAATGTTTCTCCGAGACCAAGTTTATCAAAATCATGTAGAGGTGCTTCATGGTACTGTGAGGAAGCCTCATTAGTGCTGCAAGTCAGCGTGAGTTCAGTTTCTAGCTGTTAGTTTCTTTTGAAGGTTCTTAACGAGTACCTATCTAAACATTTTTACTCTGTCCATGTATAGAAACTTCCCTCATCAAGATCATCCTTTATCTGGAGTTCTAGAAAATAAATCAAAGACTTTTTAAAGGGAGTTTGGAGTGCTCAGTACTCTTCTTTCAGATCAAATACAAAGCGCAAATACAAATCTTTTGAGTAGTAAGAAATGTGGTATTAAATACAAATTAACACAGGATTCCTCAAGCAGCATGGCTAGGCTGGGTCAGAAGCTATATTTTGTAATTACTCGTGAAGAAAGCGAAGACAAAGGCCAGGAGACAAGGAATAAAAATGTAATGGATAAAAACTGACATGAGCAGGAGCAGAAAGGCAATTCCAGGAGAAAAGTAGGAACACAAAGATAACTTAGCAGACATGTGAGGAAATAAATTACTCCGAATGCTACTTTTGTTACTTTCACAGAAAAGGAATCTCATATAGTCTTTGAAGAAGTCAGGAAGGACTGAACCTGCTTCAGTGTCAGTCCCTAAAAAAAAAAAAAAAGTCACAAAATACCTGTAGAGCAATTCAACTATTGGCCACACACTGTTCTTTCATATTTTCAATAAGGCAAGAAAAGAATACAGATTTTAGCAAATATTTTATCAGAATATTAGATCTCTACTCCTAAGCTGCAACAGCAGCTGATAAAACCATTCTGGTTTTTCTGCTGTGTTCTCAGGAAGTATCATTACAAAGTCAGTTCAAAGAGTCTATTTGTAGATCAGTACCTTCACTATTTTCTCCCTAATTATATAGAAGCCAAAACTGTAATATGAATAGTAGCTAAATCTCACTGCCACATTAAATCTCTGTGCCATGACAACATGTTCTTGTTCCTAGAACTGAGCCAGTTTTTTCTGTCTCTTTCTCCCTTTCTTTGCTGAGATCCAGTGAGAGGAAGAGTTCAGCTGAATGACTCTACTGCTTTGGAGGTTTGACCATATGGTTTGCTGAGACTACTGGGTGAAATATCCTACTATTTTTCTATTCTTTTCACAACTTGTTTCTTTTAGTATTGGATCTTAAAAGGGTAGTGGTGCCATTTTTATTCATGCAAGCATCCACAATTTTGTGTTTGCACTCCTGTGAATGATTTGGGGATGAAGCTGCCATTTCTCCTATGATCAGGAGACTCGTAGCCACACCTGATTCACTGAATCTTTTTTTTGCAATAAAAGCAGTCTAAAATTCATCTAATTGGTCATTTGAATTTGTTTTTATAAGACACAGAGGCTGTAAAATAAAAAAAAAACTTCTGTTAAAAATCCACTGGCAATCTCAATAATATTGTCCTTTTTACTTATTTTGGCTCTTTTTTCTCAGTGTAAGGTTGCATACTGAAGACATTTCCTCTTAAAGTTAAAAAGTGAGGTCACTGAAACCACTGTGATAAGATATTCTTTCTATCTGAAATTAGATATGTCTGTCTTATCTCTGTGTTTGATTAATTCCACTGCAATAGAGTCATCCCTTGTTTTCATATAAGCTCCTTTCAGCTGCCATTTAACTTCTTCCTTTTTAGTTTACAGAAAAGATATGTATTTTAAAAAAGTAATCAAAACAAAGCAAGATTTTAATGGGAACATCTACACACTAAAAGAAAAGTTTCCAATTTTACTCTTGAGGAAAGACAGCTACCTGGTAGATCAGTTTTAAATTTCCTTCCTGGTCTGCTCAAGGTGAAAACTACTAACTAAAATATTGTCTGTGTAATTTGATAAACACAGAATCATAGAATGGCCTGGGTTGAAAGGGACTTTAAAGATCATCTAATTCCAACCCACCTGCCATGGGCAGGGACACTTTCCACTTGACCAGGTTGCTCAGAACATCCAGCCTGGCCTTGAACAGGGATGGGGCATCCACAACTTCTCTGGGAAACCTGTGCCAGGGCCTCAGCACCCTCACAGGAAGAATTTCTGCCTAATATCCAATCTAAAGCTCCTTTGTTCATATTGAAGCCATCCCTCCTTGTCGTGTCACTCCAGGCCCTTGTAAATAGTCTCTCTCCATCTTTCCTGTGGGCTCCCTTCAGGGACTGAAAGGCTGCAATTAGGTCACCCCAGAGCCTTCTCTGTTCCACCCTGAGCAATCCCAACTCTCTCAGCTTTTCCTCACAGCAGAGCTGCTCCATCCCTCTGATCACCTTGGTGCCTCCTCTGGCCTGGCTCCAGCAGGTCCCTGTCCTTCCTGTGCTGGCCCCAGAGCTGGATGCAGCCCTGCAGGTGGGGTCTCAGCAGAGAGGGCAGAGGGGCAGAATCCCCTCCCTGCCCTGCTGCCCACGGGGCTTTGGATGCAGCCCAGCACACGGGGGGGTTCTGGGCTCCCAGAGCACACGGCCTGGGCATGTCCAGCCTCTCACCCACCAGCACCCCAAGTCCTTCTCCCAGGGCTGCTCTGCATCTGTTCATCCCCAGCCTGGACTGGTACCAGGGGCTGCTCTGGATCTGTTCATCCCCAGCCTGGACTGGTACCAGGGGCTGCTCTAACCCAGGTGTAGCACCTTGGATTTGGCCCTATTAGGTCCTAAAATAAGTCAAGCATTTACTTTTAACAGATACAAACTCTAGCACCACCAGATATGATTCATCTTGTTTTCAACAAGAAGCAACTACCTTGAGATAACTAAGCACAATAACTCTTGGCTAGGATAGTTTGTATAAAGCAAAGCACTCATTCTGTATTAACAAAATGCTATAAAACATAAAAGTTTTAACAGACTGCAGATAGCAACCCTAAAATAGGACCCTGGATAGGACCCTATATCTTCAAACTTCTTTTACTCACATTTTGTGTTTAAAGGAAGAGACATCATTGTTAAGCCATGCGTTATATCTCACAGAAAGCCATGGGGAAGTCCAAACATTGACTGTAATATGAATTAAAATATACTCATCATGGAATCATAGAATTACAGAATATCCTGAATTGGAAAGGACCACAATGTACATCAGTGTATAACTTCTGGCCTCACACATGACAGCCCTGAGAGTCCCACCATGTGCCCAAAAGCATTGCCCAATCTTGAGCTCTGTCAGGCTTGGTGCTGTGACCACTGCCCTGGGGTCCAGTGCCCAGCCACCCTCTGGATGAAGAACCTTTTCCAATATCCAACTTAAACCTGCCCTGATACAGTTTCATCCTGTTCCCTCAGGTCCTGTCACAGCACACCAGAGAGACCTCTGTCGGAGAAAGTTCTAGACTGCAATGATATCTCCCTTAAGTCACAAGGCAATGATAAAGGTTTGAACTCAAAAGCATTTTCTTTTTTGCACCATTACTCTCACTGAATTTAAATGATTCCAAGTAATGCTTCTAAATAAAAATTAAAATCTACTTAAGAACTCCTAGCCTAGTCTAAACATGAGACAAGTCTGCTTAGCAAGAAGGAAAAGTTGTGGGAAAATTGTGAGTTGGGATTCAAAGTTTTGAATAGTACCCTCTAACTTCAGTGCGTTTTGTTCTCTATAACAGTAAATATGAAAAATCCAGCTAAAAATAAGTCTTATATTTCATAAATATATTATAATCTCACTAAGGGATGGACCTGAAAAACAAGATTTGCATAGTCTGGCTTTGATTCATGGATAGAAGGAAAACTTTAATATTTAATGATCAATGACAGCAACCTCTGAGAGGTTCCAAGGAGACCGTGAATGAAAATGGAGTGTACTGTTAATATATATCTCACAGACAGTGAAGAGATGTAATCTCTAATGTATTGTAATTTTCAGGGTGTTCATCTTACAAATTTGAAACATACAAAGTTCCCCACATTAGAAATTAGTTACACACTCTTACTGGTGGTGTTATCCCCTCATTCTCTGCATACATATATGTACTTAAATACCTCACTTAAGTAGAATTAACCATGGCTAAACTAAAAAGCACGTGGCTATGGTAAAATAAGAGTCACACCTTTCAAATTGATTTTGGATTTCTTGATTCTTTTATTTTAAAAGTTATTTGCTCAATGCCTTCATGGTCAGCTGAACTGGAAGGGGGAAAAAGGGCACACCTTGTCTGTTTTCTGCCACATACTTAAAAACGTCTTTTATTTTTCTTGTATAGTCTTATGACCAATTTTTCAAGGAAGCTAGCCCGCTAAAAATAAAGTGAAATTAAAATACTAACCCTATTGAAGCAAAAAGTAATGTTTTACCTGCATAGTTTGAACTATCCCAAAGCTCCCCTCTCCATCTTTAGCTGCCCCAGGCTGTCTGTCAATTAGTTCATACAAAGAAATGAGTAGTGAAAATGATATTTTTAAGAAAGCTATGGTGATACTGACTGATTTCATTAGAGGTGCACCCAATACTTTTTTTTTCCTACTGCTTGTTCTTTACTCTGTACTGAGAACCCTGCAAAAAAGGTGTTCTATGTGACCTATAAAATAAAGTATAATGTTCAACAAATATGTAATTCACAAATGTTGTTCCAAAGGATTGTTGCTGTCACATAATGTAGTAAATTCTTGTCATTACCCCAGATGCTGGTCTTAAATTATTTTACATGTGTGGGATATTCAGTTTCTGTAGTTCTCAAAGCCTATGGATACTTACCTTTCACCAATCCCTCCCCTAAATGGAGTAAGGAGAGTGTAAAGTCAAGTTCTTCACAGCAAGTAGTTACTCTGTCACTCTAGGAGTTTTTCTTTTCTAAGTGAAGATTGCTGCTCTAATGATCAACATCAAAACTTTTTTTTTTTAAATTTTTTTCTTTTTTTATAATAGCCACACATTATTTCTTAAGGGCAGAACACTTCCTTAGCATGGAGAAATCGCTCTGTGTCTACTAGGAATCAGTATGGTGCAGTCTCTGCTTGGAGTGATAAATTAAATGAATGCAGAAAACAACTAACTCATTTCTTTGTTGAAAGTGAATGCTAATGACATTTATCCTGCACTTCATGATAAATTCATTTAAAAGACCAAAATGCTGGGGGGGAAAAAATCCTGCATTTTAGGAAATGGGCATAAACTGTCCTTTACTTGCTCAGTTACAAACTGCTGAGAGTAGCAGCAATACATATTAAAATTGTTATTTAAATCCTTGTGTCTATCTGTTATATGTCTAAAAAGGTTTTCGTAAAAGTGTCCTGGCTTTCATTTTCAAACTGAAGAACAGTTAACAAACAGTTCATGGTATATGAATAACGGGTTTACAAGAAGAATAGATTGGAGAATATATGTATTAATGCACAAGGCAATGGTCTCATGCTCAGGGCTATTCAACTAACTCTGTTTCTATTTAGAATTCCTTGGTAATTGAGGGTGATGTTACATGTTATGATGGAGCTGATCTGCTTCCTTACCACTACTGAAAGTGAAGTATCCTCCTCTTTAACAGGCTTTTGTCTTCCCGGAATAGGATCCTGATCACACAGTTCCCAGCTTTCCTTACCTAGCTAAGGCATGTACTTTTAGTCTGGATTATTTTTTTGCCAATTTAGCATTGCTGAACACATGCCTGCCCACAGGAAGCAGTAAATCAGTTCTTTGTTTACCTTTGCTTGTGTGTGTGGGTTTTGCTCTCCCCAATATACTGCCTTTATCTCAGTCCAGGAGTTTTCTCACTTTCACTCTTCCAATTCTCTCCTGGATCCTGCTGGTGACGGAGTGAGTAAGAAGCAGGGTGGGACTCAGTTGCTGGTTGTGGTTAAACTATGACAAGATCTTAAGCTTGAGCTTAAGTTCACATCACCTTATCCACCCTGAGCCTACCATCCACAGGACAATGAGCTGATTACCAGTCTAGCAATTTCTTTCCTGAAACCAGACAGAAATACTAATTCATGTTGTGCTGTTAGGTTGTCTATTTGAAATTTCTTAATCAAGAAGAGCAAAGCAGGCCTGAACTTGAAAGGAATAAAACTTTATTAATTAATACTAAAAGGGAAAGAAAAAGAAAAAAAATACAAGAATCAGAATGAAACCTTCAAAAATGTACTTTTCCCCCTACCAACTGCCCACCCCTCTGACAACATGAAAAGACAAAAACGACCTGGAACCCGCAGTCAGCAATACCTCCAGAACAATCATTTCTCAATTTACTAAAGGAGAAGCAGAGTCTTTTCTTGAATGCCATAGAAGTTTTTCACAAGATACCAATTCTCTTGCTCTCACCTTTCACCAATGGCTTGCCCAGGGGAAGGAAATTTGCCATTGTGAAGCCCCATCCCATGAGACAGCTTCCAACAGCTGCTCATGGACTATAACAGCTCATTAGGATACAGTTTAAGGATGCTTTTTCTAGTATAAAACAAAAGTTTTCTTCATCTATCTCATTTTCATCTCAAGAAACAGAGGTCCTTCTCTCACTCTAGNTTTCCAATCTTCTTTCCATCTTAAAGTTCTTCTCTCATTCTCCTGGATTAGGTCTCATGTTGTGTCTCTGTATCTCCTTCAGTCTCTTCGTTCTCTCACTCGGGCAGGATTCACGCTTTGAAAGTTCCATTGCTGTGCCAGGAAATTTCTTCACTGAAGGAACTGGCTGATGGAAGGCTGATGGGAAGAAGGCCGATGTCCTTTCCTCCCCCAGCCCGGGAGCCACCAGGCCCGTCCGGATCCTCCCCGGCCCGGCCGCTCCCAGGGCCCCGCGGCCTCCGCCCTTCCCGCCCGGCCGCGCCGGGACAGGGAAAAGCCGCCCAGACCCGGCCGGGGCTGCAGCCGGGGCAGGGCCCGGCCCCGCCGGGAGAGAGAGCCCGCCCGGCCCGGGCTGTGACCTGTACTCAGACCGGGAGAGAGAGAGCAACTCCAGGGATCTTACTCCAAAATGTATATTCACAAAGGCGTAGTCACTCTTCTCATTGGCTTAATCACGTGTCAGTATTATACATCTGTCAATCAGGGCCAAACTATGACGCCTTACCAGCAATGAATTCCTCATCATTTCTGCCTTTCCTTCTAGCTACACAGCCTTACTTCCTCTCCTTGATTTAACAAATCTAAGTCACTAAAATCGGAAGGAAGAAAATAAAAAGCAATCAACTTTTGTTTCTTTATAGTTGGGTAATTTTCTGTGATTTTAATGAATTAAGCAGGCTTGCAGATGGTCAAAAGATTAGCAACAAAGGGAAAGTGAAGATGAATTAGGGTTCCTAGCCAAAGCTGCCCTGTAGAGCTGTCACTCACAAACACCTCAAACCAGTTTCAGCTTCACTCCATCCTTATCCTGTTTTCTGCCTTCGCAGTTTCTGTCTATGCACCATAAGCAACTGATGAGGCAATTTTTTTTCCCTTGTGGGGCTTTTTGGTTTGTTGAGTTGGGTTTTTCAGATTTGTTTGGGATCTTTCTCCCTTTGCTTTAACTCAGATAAGCGTTTTCTTTAACGGTATATTTTGAGGAAGAACTTTTTTCCCTGAAAACTTTTTTCCCTCTACCTTCCATGTTATTCAATAATTGTAATGCAGATGCATAATCTCCACATTTGCTCTCAGTCAGAAATCTAAAGGGTTTTATGAATTTCTTTTGTTGCCTTTTTAATAGTCTCCCAGGTTTAGAAGTACATAACAAGTTTTATATATTGTGGTTTAATTTTATGACTGGCATTTCTCAAATTTTTTCAGGTTTGAGAAAGCTAGAGAACAGAAAAATAAGTAAATAAAAAGTATTAAAATTAAATAAACTAGAGTATTTCTAGGATCATCCATTCTGCTGGGTTCAATATAAAAGGCAAGATAGGAGGGGAAAAATAATTAAAAAGAAAGAAAAATAAGGTGTCTATATTCACATGATAATCTTAGATTTTATATTAGAAATAAGAATTCTCAAATAAATATATGTGCATGGAAGAAAATCAAATAGCTGTTATTGCCTGTAGATATTTTCAAGAATAGATGAGTTTGAGCATTTTTAAGAGGGTATTAATTTCACCTAGTTCTGTGATCTGTTTAGTGGATAACAGTGTTTTTTTGGAGGAGGCAAAAAACCATTGAACAGATACTTCACTAGTAGTGAAATACAATTTAGCAGGAATGTGGGTTTAGATCTATGACAATACTGAGCTCCAAAATAGAGTCCTTGAGATCCTGGGAAAATAGGGAACAGCTTTGCCAGTGTTCTTGTAGTTTATCAGAATGACCTGAAATTCTTCTGCTGAGGTTCTGAGAAAACTACTCCTCAGCTAATAAATACCTCTTGCTTGGCCGTGCCAGCTCCTGTCCTTTTCAGATTCCATTGTACTTCATTTTCCTAAATTCTTGCTGAGTTTACTTTGTGTGCCTGAAAGTACTTCTGCACTAAAATTCCTTAAAGAACTAATTTCTAAAATGTTGTATTTACTTGAGAAGCTACTTTAAATATACCAGTGGGATAACTAGCACAATTTTCAAATGCTAGTCTTTATTTTGAGGGCAGAAACTCTAATAGCACACCAACACAAACTTGCTTATTAAGTATGGCCAGGTAAGTTTACTCATCCCCCTTTCTCTTTCAGAAGAAACTGACCCTCTCCCACATGGCATTTTTCCAAGTGCCATGGATAGATGATGGATCTATCCATGGATAGAACATAGTTCCTTAGAAGTCTTGTAAGCTGAATGAACAGGCAGTCCTTTTCACTGCACAAATCACACACAGGCACAAAAAAAGAAACAGAGGAAATCTGAGCTCATACTCCTGTATAAAGGCTGCGATTGTGGTGCCGGTTATGGTGGAGGTAACAGGTAATTCTTTGTTGGTAATGTGTGCAACCTCCTGTGGGAGATAAGAGGTTTGTTGGCCACTTAAAAAATTATGTGGGATACAAACAGCAAATAGCAATGATCAGTGTTCTGGAATTTGTTTGGATTGCTTTACTGGCATATTTTCAGAAGTGCCACAAGCCTCTTCTTAAAGGTTTACCCACTGTAATGGGAGTACAGAGAGTGTGACCCTGAACACTGGCAATTCCTGGCTGCAGAACAATCTCTTGGCTCCATGGAGAATATCAGAGGGTCAGTCCTGCTTCTTTAATGAATTCCCATGGCATATGGCATGGCATATGACTAACCCTCCATCTAAAAATGAAACAGAACTTTAAAGAAGTTAGTCCTAGATGTCTGCTGAGAGAATAGAAACCACAATTACGTTCTAGTTTTAAATAGATGATCTTATCAACTTTTTCTATTGTTATTATTTCAGCTATGCATTTATAAATATATTTCAATAAAATCTGAGTTTTTAGTATTATTGCTGGGAATGACACCACTATGAATACATGCCACCAATTGCAGTATGGCCAAAACATAATAAGCTATTTATTTACTTATTTAGAAAGCAACAGTAGGTATAGACCACTTGATACACTTGGTTGCACCATGTATGGTATCAAGATGGTGTTAAAAACATCCAAAACACAGGATATATTTCCATTTTTCTCACAGTATTAAAAAAGAAAAGCCAAAGCAAAGACATGATTGCTTTAATTAGGTTGATTTCTGGTTTCAAAAATAGTTAGTTTTTGGTTTATCTTCAAATTCCATATAGCTTTTTGAAATAAAAGAGCTGTAGTTTTTGGGTAATAACACTACATATGGTTAACTACATATGCAAGGCTGGAAGCTGAGAGCTGAGATGTGGAAGTTAAGTGAGAGGAAAACGAATGGGATGTCAGCTACATGCTCAGTGGCTTTTCAGGCAGTGTGTTTGGATTAACAGAATAATACTACTGTACAGGGAGTTATTATTTGTTACATGACACCAAGGCACGGATTCAGGCAATTTACTATTACAGTCTGTCCTGTGTTATACACTTTCAGGAGGGGAGCTACTGCTAGTATGTGGCAGTGTATTTGAAGAGTACCTGGTTGAATAGCCTGGATTTAATTTGTTGGGCACTATTACATGCCTGGTGTGTATATCTGCTTATTGTTGACCTGTACCCACAGCTTTGCCAAGACTTATTCTGTACGCATGCTTTTTGACACCCTCCCTCTTACTGAACTCGTTGGCTTCAATGCCAATTACTAGATTTTAATGAGATTTCTTTCACTGTCAAGATGCTGTCAGCTATGCTAATACTTTTGATCATTTCTGGTCTTTGTCAAAACCATACTATCAGTACTACTGTACTGTAACCAAACAAATTAAACAATTAAAAATGTTTCTACATTAAAAATGTCCAATTATGTGTTAGGCCATTTTCATTTTAATTATCTTGTTATATAATTTTTTCATTGTGTACTACCTAATAATACTTCACATATATGATGCCTTACGTGGTCCATGTGATTAATTCTTATATTTAAAAAAAAAACCCAACAGTTAAACTGGCAAATAACAGCATTGCAGAAGGAGGAAATTACAGAGTTGGGATTTTTCTTTCAATGTGTGACCTGAGAATCACACATTAGTGGCAGGATCACTCATAAAGATCATGGATGCTTGTAAAGATACAGAAGCAAAGATGAGAGCACTATTTCATCTTGTGTCAGACAGTAGAATTCTGCATCCAGCTTTAGCTTCTGCATTCCTAACTAGGAATGATTCAGTGGAGACTTGCCAAATAATCTGTTCAGGGAATAATTTAGAAAACTTGAATGTAAAGATTTTTAAGAAGATGTAAATATTAGTATTCATTTATAAATCTTTGCACATAGGAGCTGAGGAAAAGTTGTTGTGGTATGCTTCTACTCCATTTGTTAAAGAGTCAGTCCCAAACACTCAGCTATTACCCAAAAATGTATGTTATTCCCCACCATCAAGAACTGAGATTGAATGTTCTTCTATGAGACGTCTCATCAGATCATTAAAAAAAAGTAATCATCAAAATTGTCTGTAGAAATTATTGAAGGATGCATAATATCTGGTTCATTACAGGAAATCAGAATAGACAGTGTTATTTGGGCTTCAGTCCTTGTGTTTATGGAAGTGTCCCTTTAGCTGAAAGGAAATTTGAACTCTGATTCCACTTCACACAGGCAGTTTTAATTAGCTACATCAGGTGCTTTGAATATATCTTGATTGCAAATATGTACAATCTCACATTTGTATCCTGCTGTATCTCATGAAAAGTCCAAGCGAAAGCAGCAGGTCTGCTATGGAATAAATCACTGAGATTTATTCCATGAGAAAAACCACTGTGATCTTGCCTCTTTTATTGGTTGCATATGCTCTCAGTTATCCCGAGCCTGCAGCAGAGCTCTCTGAATGGAGATGCATAAGGACGAAATGGAACTTGCATGTTTACACAGGCAATTCCCCTTTTACTCTGGACTGGAAAACTTGCATTCTTTTTCTGGTAACCTTTTTGGGGACAGTTTTTTTGTTTGTATACCTTAGGTGGACTTCTTGGAAGAAGAAAAAAGGCATGTTCATCATATAAAGCTATTGACTGAACAGCAACAAAAAGTTGTAGTATCTCCTATCATATGCAATCCATGGGGCAGAATCTCTCCCTATCACAAACACAGGGTTCTACAAATGCAGGTACTTGTAGTTAATTCTTCCACTGCTTGACACATAAAATAAAAGAAATTGCATTATATATCAATTATCTCTTTGGTTTTATTCATCTCTCTTTGTTGTCTCCCTTCTCATTAAAAGTTTTTTGGTTTTTTTGTCATTACTATTATTTCAATTATTAAACTGTTCTTATCTCAACCCACAGGTTTAATTTTGTTTCTGATTCCCTTCCCCATTCCACTGGTGGTGGAGGTCAGGGGCTGAGTTTTGCAGAAGGGCTGAGAGGTACTTAGTTTCTGGATGAGGTTATAACATGGCAAACGTCATGTCTGCAAATAAAGTGACTTTTTTCCTTTTTAACTGCATCAAGTCAAATCAAATTTAAACTGGACAGCCAAAATCAATAAAACTGAGACATAATATCTATGTTTGTATATAGGTGTCCATTGTCATCTACATTTGATGCTATTCTAAAAATTGTTGAAGACACTACAAGTCAAAGTGTTGAGAAAGGGAGTCATCAAGACAAGTTCACAGGAACACGAGAAAGAAGGAGATTCTCTTTCTCTGGTCAACGATTTCCATACCACATTTCTGATGAAGAGAGAAAGTAGAAGATCACACTGTGGAATTTATTTGCTTCTTGTGTTAATTGTTGAGCACTTCTCATATATTTCACTACATTTATAAAAAAGAACAGAAATATCACAGTAATTAGTTCAGTCCATTATTTCACTTCCTTGTCAATATGTACTTACAACAGACTTTTAAAACTTGTGTGTCAAAGTCTAATTCCCTTACTCAAACTAAATACCACATTTCAACACGAGTAAAATTAGAGGAATCTGGAAGTAACAGACATACCAGACCCTATTTAATACAAGATAAAATGGTGCTTATGTCTTAATTCTGTTTTGTACTGAAAAGATCTATAATCATCACATTTGTTCATCAGTATTCTGGGAATGCCTTTTCACTGCTTACATTTGAGATGCGCTATACTGAGAATCAGTATATTTCATCCACACCCCTAGAATTATGTTTATGTTCAGAAATTGCTTTTAGATTCTGGGTGAAAAAAGTGTTCTTGAAGGCTTTCATTGAGTTGGTGGATTGTTTCAGTGAGTTTGGTAGGTCATGAATCATGTGAACTTGTCTGCCACAATTTGCAGTTCTT
>WAAG01007353.1:201-23505 GCA_013390105.1 Tichodroma muraria | reverse complement strand
AAGAAAACCCCATTAGCTTTGGCCTTGCAGCTTTCTACAGCACCGCAAAATGTTAGGGATATTCATGGCTTATAATTTTTTTCCTATCATTTTGGCAAAAAGTGCCACATAAGTGATCTCCTGTTTTCAGAAATTTGTATTTGGTTACATTTGGATGTCTTTAAAAATCTATTCTCCAAAATTATGGTTGAGAGCAGGGCACAGCTGAATGGAAAACTGAAGGAATTCCTTTATCTGGGAGCAGAGAGCTGAAGTGCAGTGTAATGACCATGTGCAAAATTGTATTGTTAAATCTGGACTTGATCTGAGCCTGATCCTGATCCAAGGCACTACACATTGTTTAGTACTTTTCCACAGCACAGAGTTTTACTGGTAGTTTGGAGAAGAACAAATGATTAATGCTGAAGCTGTGGTAAGGAATAAACAGATCTTACTCATACATTATGGAATTGTTGATGTGTGTACTTTTTCCAGGAAAACCAGCTGGGAGTATAAACATGGTATTGAATGTAGACTTGCCTCTTCATTTTAAGACCACTATCACTGGTAATCTTAATTCTCTTGTAAACATTATGGACACATGGCACTCCTAGGGTAAAAGAATGTCCTTAAAAGGGTAATGAAAGGTCTGTATCCAAGCCAGAATGGGAGAATGGGGTACGCCTACGCAGTGTCTCCTTCGCATGCTCTGAACTCCTTTTTTTTAGAATTCCACCATGCACAGAGATCTGGCTAGCTAGAAAATGTCACACAATTACTTTCCACCACATATTCAAAGGTAGCCCAGCTTAAAGAATGTACTGCTGTGCAAACTAGTGTAAGAGTTATTTTCCTTACAGAGAAAGATCGAAATAAACCAAACTACAACCAAAACCAAGCAAACAAACAAAGAAAAAAAATCAAACCAAACCAAAAAACAACTAAAACAAAAACAACAACAAAAAAGGAGGAAAAATGGCTAAAGTTATGTGATCTACTTTGTTCTGTGCGCCTGGGAGGAATTTTGGACTTTAACAATCTCTGAAATGTTAGAATTGTGGGGAGAAACAAGAATCATGAAATATTTTCTTGACTTGTAACTGTGAATCTTGTCCTAGTTATGATGATATTGTTTATCTGAGTCTTCTAAGAAACTGGATCTTGCTGCTTATGTATTATGTCCTGCTACTTTTACAGTGTTCCATCCCCTGCAGTCCTCCCACATGCTCATCCTTGTAAACTGTGATCGGTTCTTCATTTTTCTTCTAAAGTAACCAAATCTTCCTTATCAGCTAAAAATTAAAAGGATAAAAAGTCAGCCGGAAACTTCCATAATGCTACTCTTCCATAGTTCCAGTTTAGCCCTTCCTCTTCCAGATTCTCTGGCATTTGAGAACATGTAGAGCAGGCAGAAAGCATCAGATGTCTCCAGTCTTATGAACTTTATATGAGTTCTTTAATGAACTTACTGGCACTCCCTGTGAATGTTGAGACTGTCTGGTAATGTGCTGTCTTGTCCCACTCCTGTGTCTCCTCTCTTCCAGCCTATGCCTTCTGTCTTGGTCATTTTAAACTGGCTTTCAAAGCAGTCATTAAGTGAGCTGGTATTGTTACTTGGAACAATTAACTCCACAGAAATCAATGAGTCCCCAGGCATGGGTGTTGTGGTCTAACATTGTAAAAATTGAGTTCTTCCCTTTTTTATCTCCTGTGGTCTGGAAAGGGAGGAGTTTTAGGGAAGTTAATCTTGCAGATAACATGATTTCTGGTCCTGATTTGTTGGGACCAAGAAAACAGAGTCTACCATAAGCTGTTTTTCAGTGGTAAATTCTTGTTTCACATTTTAGAACTGGTTTTAATAATCTCAAGAATAAATAATGGATAATATGTTAGTTATGAAGGCTACGTATCACATCTCATCTTAGACTATATGTTACTCAGAGATGAAGGAAAAATCTTGGCCATTATCAAGCCAGTATTGTAATCTACATCTTATCATACTCTGAAAGGAGTCTGTGAATAGTTCCAGCTAAAAAAAATAAATTAAAAAAAAAAGAGAACCCCCCCACAACATTCCATAGAGAATAATGCAGAATATTAAGTTTTTATTAATAGATTATCATCAACTAATTTGTGAATGCACATGGAATAAAATGAGCTATGAACTATGTAACTATGAAACTCAGTTTAAGATACTTTAATCATACTCGAACACAGAAAAACTGAGACATCTAATAAAAGAAAGCATTGTGTGGGTCCACAGCCACAGGTCCATTTATTTGATATTACTTTTCAAAATATTACTCATAAGAGAAACAATGAATAAAAATGTAGGTCTCGAATTGAAGTGGTAATAAAGCAGCTGCAGATAACCTGCAATGCTCTCTGGCCAAAATAAGGCTCTTGTTATTATCTTTACAGTAGAGTCCTATTGGTGAAAGAGCACAAAGTTTTTCACATAGAGGACTTATTCCCAAAGAGCCTGAGCTGGTTTCTGTAAATCTCTGCAGAACTTTATTTGAAATAAGAGCAGACCCAGAATAGCTGCTTCTACTTGGGACAAAACTTAAACTTTTTTTTCACTGCATTACAAAGAATGCATATTATCCTGGTTAGACTTCGAAAGCAAGGGGGATCTTCTCTTTATTTTTCATGTTTTGCTTGATGTTATCTGTGTTGTCCATGAGCAAATGCGCAGCTGAATTCCTAGTAATGTCTTCAGACAAAGAAATCTAAAGGCTTTCAACTTAAACTACTACAGTAATGCAAATCTGAGTTACTTTATAGGATCGAACTACATGTTCTTTAAGGAGCTAAAGGTCATACTTAAAACGGGAACACATGTTGTCATTGTGGGTGATTTTATTTTCATAAACTTTTCATCTTCAACTGTGAATGAACATTTTTGCTATTCCATCATTTTTCAACCTCTGTACAGAGAGATGAAACAGAGTATTTCTATGAAAACTAACTAATTATTGCTAAACAGTCAAGAATGCTGTTAATTGTGTGTCCTAAACAAATCACGTAATTTTTGAAAACTTAAGGTCTTTTACAAGGTCATAATGATAACTACAAGTATTAAAACAGCCTTTGGAAAAGAAGAGTGGAATAAATATTCTGGAAATGATGCAGTTTCTCTTCTACAGCTTGACATAGAACTTTTTCAGTCCTTCATCTCTGAACTCATAAGTATTAAATGCACACACAGCTTGGAGCACTTCACAAAACAGAATAAATACAACTCCTCATTCGAATCAATAAAGCTACTTCAGTTAACAAAGACTTCATTCTTGTTGAAGCAATCAAAATCTATATAATGTTTGCTTTGATTACTAGACTGGGATAAGTTTTCCCTGTACATTTGAGCTCTAATTGCCCTGCCACTGGTGGTGAGGCCAGATGAAAAAAGACTGAAAACACACAACTAGGCTTCCATTAGAGGCAACTACAACATATTTCCTCTTACTGTCACACACTGCTCAGAAAATTGAGGGGTTTCCTATGAAAGCTTCTTTCTGTTGGTTAAAAAAAGATTATTGGGTTACACATTGGCAGGAGTAAATGCATTCATACATTCTGGAAAGGTACAGTAGGGGAGCTACTGGGGAGAGTTGCATTTCAAACACACTGTACAACAGAATAGTTTGTCAGGATTCAAAATGAAAAATGAAAAAAAAAAAACCAACAAAAAACAAACACACAAAGTGGGGCCCTTTGTACTGTAGCTGGTTTTCCTCACAAAGTAGACAGAAATGGGACGGCTGGGGACACAGCCATGCATTCAAACTCCCATAGTTTGCTGAATGTGAACAGTTTTCACAAAACAGTTCATGCATGAAACTGCCAATATATTGAACTATATAGAAAACCTGTAAAAATTAAAATTATGCCATTTTTTTACCTAAAACATAAATGAATGCTACACAGGTCTGTATATAAGTTGATATTATTGTAGAGCATCAAAATACTGTGTTAACAGCTGATTTTCTTGGAAATTGGATTTCTTCATAGAACCTGCATCTTAAACATATTTTTAAGAAGTGTGTCTTATTATTCTTCTTAAATATTTCTTTTGGCATGCTATCAGTTTCCTCCCCTAAGAAGTGGCTTAATAACTACTGTAATTATAATTCTTTCTAATGCTGCTTTCCACAAAGTGCATCAGGGAAGAAAATCCATAAAACAGCACATGTGGTAAAAGCAACCCAGAATATACACCTACAGAGAGAATTTGAAACAAAGATCCTAAAAGCAATTTTGTTATTTTCTCATGGTACCTAAGGCAGGAAAACACAAAGGCAGAGCTGGGCAGTGAGGTGGTATTGAGACATCAGAGGGAGAGTTCTTGTGACACTCGGTAAAGAAATTTCAAGGCATTGTACACTGAATGGGACAATCAGAAATTTGTACCTGGTAAATAAAAGAGAAACTCATGTCAGTCGGAATCAGATGATCCTGGGGCAGAGGCTGACACCCCTCAGTCACATTAATATTCAACTCAGAGGTAGATATGTAGTTACAATGCTACAAAAATAAATACCGAGAGGAGACGCAGAGAAGAATATAACACTGTTGTGCAACAGACTGAAATATTTCAAGTCACTCATGTCCTTCAGCTCAGCCGAAGGGAGAAACCGAGGAAACCCGGCGTAGAATGCTGCGCTATCAGAGACGGGCCTAAAAGAGGTTTGTTCTTAGATAAAATGCTTAGATAACGAGAAGCCACGGGACTCTGACATGTTCCTAAAACATTCATGACTCGTCGATCTGCTGCGGAGACGCAGTAGGGAGCTGCGAGCCGGGGCCGGAGTCGGTGTCTCGCGTCTCCCTCTGCTGGGAGGCGCCGCAGTCGCTCGGCCGCGCCTCGCCTCCGAGGAACGGCCGGCAGCGCTCGCTTCAGGTCCCAGCAAACACGGGCTGACAGTAGGTCTCACCCTTGGGATTTGTGCAGTGATTTTTCAGGTGGATAGAGACTGAAATGATTAAGCTTTTTCTTTTCTTTTCTTTTCTTTTCTTTTCCTTTCTTTTCTTTTCTTTTCTTTTCTTTTCTTTTCTTTTCTTTTCTTTTCTTTTCTTTTCTTTTCTTTTCTTTTCTTTTCTTTTCTTTTCTTTTCTTTTCTTTTCTTTTCTTTTCTTTTCTTTTCTTTTCTTTTCTTTTCTTTTCTTTTCTTTTCTTTTCTTTTCTT
The DNA here is from genome assembly GCA_013390105.1 of Tichodroma muraria. Lineage (NCBI taxonomy): Eukaryota > Metazoa > Chordata > Aves > Passeriformes > Sittidae > Tichodroma > Tichodroma muraria. Next base: position 18,337 of record WAAG01007353.1, on the reverse strand, counting down.
TTCTTTTCTTTTCTTTTCTTTTCTTTTCTTTTCTTTTCTTTTCTTTTCTTTTCTTTTCTTTTCTTTTCTTTTCTTTTCTTTTCTTTTCTTTTCTTTTCTTTTCTTTTCTTTTCTTTTCTTTTCTTTTCTTTTCTTTTCTTTTCTTTTCTTTTCTTTTCTTTTCTTTTCTTTTCTTTTCTTTTCTTTTCTTTTCTTTTCTTTTCTTTTCTTTTCTTTTCTTTTCTTTTCTTTTCTTTTCTTTTCTTTTCTTTTCTTTTCTTTTCTTTTCTTNGCTTCCCTTCCCTTCCCTTCCCTTCCCTTCCCTTCCCTTCCCCTTCCCGTTTTTGGTTACAGCATATTTGTAGTTGGGAAGCTACTGTATCATGCAATTGGAATAAGGAATTTAGTTTGAATACCAAGCTCCAAAAGCTCATGATGAATTGTTGGTGACTGAGCTACATCTCAGGAACTGCTCAGAGAAGATATTCAGAAAAATGTGAAGAGAGAACAAATAAATAAGAAAATTTTGATCTGTTTACAGACAACTCAAATGAAAGAAAAAGCTCTTTGGCTGCATTATTTGGCAGTAGATGGAGGACACACATTTCAAAATTGGGCAAGGAGCCTAAGCCCCATTGCCATTCAAAAATATGATGTCCTTGAAAGTGAGACTTAAACACCTTTGAATTTTTTACCCTTATTCCCTAGGCATACAAGCCCCCAGCTCCAGCAGTATCCTCTTGCACAAATGACAACGGGATGTCATGCACAGTAGGATACAACAGGATGATATGCACAGTATCCAGCATACTTGCAGGGACAGAATTTGGCCCTCCCTTTAGTATAATTAGTTCAAGCAGGTCCTCTTCAGATATTATGAGAAGTCAAGCTGTTCAAAAGAACGGTGAGTACAACAAAGTTGTTAATTGTCATCAATTTATTAAACAAATAAGAGCTGTGCACCTCAAAATGTATCAGGAGCAGGATATCATATGGTCTCCCAGGTGATTTAGCACAATTCTGTAGTAATGGTTTGTTATGAGGCAAAGCACTGTTTATATAGTTTAAGTGGGCACTATTAATATATATGCTGATCCATGGCCTTGCTAGTAAAATGCCAGGAATGAAAATTTAGTGTACTGCTATAGTGCATAAGGATGAACTTTGAAAAATCTGGTTCCATAAATAAGCAGACAAAGTAGTGATTTTGGAAGATGAAACACGATCAGACATTTTATTAAATTTCAGTAAGTATGAAAGAAATTTTCCTTGGACCACAATTCCACCGCAAATAGTCATTCCCAGCGTGAAATAAACCACTCAGAAGTTTTTACTGGAAATGAGGCTGTGTTGCTCTTGAAATGTAAGATATCAGAAGGGTAGTTTCATTTGCTGATCCCCAGTATCACACACAGCAACCACAGAGGAGGTAATTGTCTATCTAAACTGTGAGAGCAAACTGCAGTACTCGATAGCTTGGGGCAGGCATGTCAGTGAAGTGAGAGGTTTGTCACACACATGCTTTTTGGATTGTGTTGTGCTGGGCTCTGTCATAAAATAAGAGCAGCATGGCAGAGCCTGGGGGAATGGCACAGCCAAAAGCAGGTGTGTGTGCCACATGCTCCCCTGAACTGCAAACAGCCCATGCAGGAACGTGCAAGATACAGCCCTCTCTCAACCGTGCCGCGCTGCGTTAGGGGTGTCGCAGTAGCTGAGAGCATCTTGACTATTGTAATCACTCGGTGGGTAGCCTGAATCCACATCCCTTACTGACATTTGTGTGGAAAATGAGTCCTCGCGTCAGTTGGCCAGAGCTGACAGTACTTGCCAAGGAACACGATGCTCAGTGAGAGGACTGGTTAGCGAATTCTTACGGGTAATTATCAAAGCACAGAAGTGATTATTCTCCTTGCTCAAACTAGCACTGCTGACATCTCACGTAATGCAGGGGACCTGAGTATCTCTGCTCCAAAGTCATCAATCAAATTTTGAAACTCTTTGCACTGAGGATTGGGGCGCTCAAACAATTGGAAACTGGTTTGAACTAGGTGGAACCAGTTTGATCTGGTTTGAACCAGTTGGAACTGGTTTGATCCACTTGAATCAGGTTTGAAATTATTGGAATCCGTTTAATCTGGTTTGAATTGTTTAGAATTGGTTTGGAGTGGTTGCAACTGGCTTGATCCAGTTGAACCAGCTGGATCCAGTTTGAACTGGTTTGTACCACTTGGAAGCAGTTTTGACTAGATCAAATATTATCAGAAATTTTTTAATGGAAAGGGTTGTTAAACATTGGAATGGAGTGCCCGGGGAGATGGTAGAATCATCATCATCCTTGGAGGTGCTCAAGAAATGACTGAACATGGCACTTAGTGCCATGGTCTAATTGACAAGTTGGTGAAAAGCAAAGATATAGACTCGATGACCTGAGAGGTCTTTTTCAACCTAATTGGTTCTGTGATTTTTTTAGTGCAACTCCAGATGCTTTGGCAACAAGATACGCTAAAGTGAAATTCACCACTACACAAGTTACACAACAGCTTTTTAAATATTACCCTAGATTTCACAATCATCTATTAGGGGTATCTAACTGAGAGTTGAGATTTCTTGAACTCACCTAAGGCTACACCTGTTAGGCTGCTAAAGCCACTTTCCAATGCAGACTCTGACATTTGATATTTCTGTCCAAGTATGAAAATTGGAGATTGATACTTGCTTCAGATGAGTTTATGAAGGGTATGGAATGATTTTGAGTACATTAAAGGTGACAAAGTGATAGACTTACATTACAGGTACTTTTTAAGTCACAAACTTTTCAGACAGAAGGAAAATACCTTCCCAGCTAGGTTCTATCAGGGAAACAAAACAACCGCTTTTGGGATAAACCAAGGCAATTTTCACTTTCTAATTCCAAAACTCTGAATTACCTCAATCCTTTATCTCCATGTCAAATTTGAAATTTATTAAGCTGGGATAATAATTCTGTTTATCTCATGAGGAGAAAAATAAAGAGCCCTTGGACAGACTTGGTCCTGAATAGGGAAAATCCAGTGTGGTGGCATTAGGGATGGCCCAGATGGCAAGTGTCATTTGTCAGAGTGTATTGGTTTTCTGAGAAAGCTCAGTGATGCAGACACATGGAGCATCCTTGGATGCCCTTTCTTATACATAATGGAGCATGGAAAGATTTGAAAGCATGTTTTCCAGGTAAGACCCCTATCTAGTCATTGGTTGCTGTTGCTTGAACCATCTTCTCCAGGGCAAGGTATATCCACTTCCAGTAAAAAAGTGGTTACTGAACACCTCTGGCTGCAGTAGCTTTGTTCCTCCATTGTCCACCACACCTTGGGTACTGTAAAAAGACTTACTTTCTTCCCAAGCTGAGAGCTTGTGGTCCCTGCACCTTCACTTCTGTCACAGCTGTAAACCAGCAATGCTCCCCCTTGCACCTACTCCGGGGCAGAGAGGCTGACAGGTTGGCAGCCACCAGGGATCCCTGGGCAGGACTGCAGGGACATCATCTTGAAATTGGGATGGACCTATTTAATGAGGTCACTGAGCTACTAACTAGAAACTAAGCCTGGAACTACAGGTATTACTCCTGGGAGGCCCCAAAACATCAAAAATAAATTAACTCTGATTAATGGAGAAGCAAGCCCTCCCTCTCTCTTCCCTTGTGGCAAGAGATGTGCTTGTCAGCTGGTGCTGCAACAAATGTGTCTTCTATATGTGACATCTTTCAGGGGTCTCTCTTCCTGCCTCTGAAAAGTTTTCCCTGGAACAGGGGAAAACGTAAGTACTCAAAAAAAGAGAGATGCTCCCAGTTCACAGAGTTAGGGGAAAACTGGCAAATAGATATCATACGTGGGGACCCATTCTGTTGACTATCAGAGTTAGGGACCATGAAGTCAGGGATTGCTGTGGAGAGAATCTGCAATCAAAAAAGGTCCTTCTCAGGACTCACATTCTCCTCTGAACGTGGTTAAAAGTTGAGAGTTTCCTTTTCACCACTTACACAGACTCAGAAACTTAAATCACAGATTTTGGTGGAGCCTTAATATTTCCTAGCCTGCACTGTATTGTTTGAAGCAGATGGGACTCGCCCCCTTAAAAGATGTAGAACAGCAAGGAGATGGAGAGGTGGAGTGCTCCAGCTGGAGAGAATCACTGAGAGTTATTGGGTAGAACCCAGTCTGTTGGGCTTGAAACACAGCCTACTTGGGGCACCTTCCAGGCATGCCCAGAACAAAACCTGCCCCTTTTCCATGCTCTTAACCTATACAAAAAAACCCTAAAAACAAAAACCCCACAAACAAACAAAAGCACAAAAAACCAAACAAAATCCACACCAAACAAACAGGATTTTACTTTCCTGCCACACTGCAGCTTTTTGTCAGCTGCTGTTGAGGAGACAAAGCTGCTGCCCTGCCAGACCCTGAGATGGGAACAGTCTGGGTAATTCCCTGGGAAGGACATTAAAGCCAGGGGGCAGGTGGGACAGAGCCTCCCTAGAGGCAGACAGCTCCAGCGGCCCCAGGGAAACCCTCCTGCAGCATCAGCAAGGCTGGTAACTGTTTTCCTGTGCGGAAGGGACAGGGAGAGAAGGCAAAGCCAGAGTGACTGGGAAGATCCCAGCCACGCCTCCCGGGAAAAGAGTGCTCCTTGCCTCACACACACCCGGCTTGGGGGAACTTCTGGGCTGGAGAAGGCAACGCTCTCTGGAGTAACGCGGTGCGGGGAGGGTTCCGCGGCTGCAGCCCCTGGCATTGGCACACGTGGTGTGTGAGGTGCTGGGTCTGCTCATGACAGCCAGCCTTGGCTCTGCGAAGGGAAGGACAACTTAGAAAAGAAAAGAAAACCCAAAACCAAACATAAAACCCCTAAAACCAAAAACCAGCCAACCAAACCTACAGAAACAAACAAGCAAACAAACAAACAAACAAAACAAACAACAACAACAACAACAAAAAGAACATAGAAAGCAGAAGTAAAACCTGACCCAAGCCCCAAGCCCCGGTTGAGCAGTGAACCTGAAATGTGGGCACTGCTATCCTTCTCAGTGAGACTGGGTGGGCACGTGGTGAAGTCAGAGATCAGGGGCAGCTTTTTGGGAGTGTAAGAAGGGTGGAGGGGAAAGGGTGAAAGGGAGTGACCCCAGCCTTAAGAGAGAGGTCCTGGAGGGCAAACGGGGAGATGCTCCCCAGGTGTGGTGGGATCTCCAGCAGCTTTCCTGGTGCGATCTCTCCCCCTGCCCTGCTGCTTGTGGGAGCAGACTAGCACCCCCCGAACGGCATGAGGCTCCCCGATCCTGCATTTGATGGCTCCCTAAAGATGGTCCTGAACGCCCCGAGTCCTGGAGGTGTGTGGGGATGTCAGGCTCACGGGGACAGTCTGGGGATGCGAGAGCCACGGGTGTAGTGGGGTCCGGCCAGCGCAGTCCTGGATCCCGCGCCAGCTCCCGGCTGCCCTGCCCAGGTGGGCCGGGGCGGGGGTGCGAGCGTGTGTCGGTGCGGGCGCGGGCGCGCACGTGTGCGCACCAACATCTGCGTGCGCCCGTGCCCGCGGGTGTGCGCGCAGGGGGCGCGGGCGGAGGAGGCGAAAGGGGGCCGGTTCTGCGGCGGGTGGCTCCCAGCCTCCCCCGCCCCCTTCCCTCTGGGTCTGCTCCTCGCTCCGGCTCGCATTCTATCGCAGCCGGCNGCCCGGTCCGAGCGCAGCCCCTCGCCCCGCCGCCCTCCGCGCAGCCTGAGCGCCTGGCGGGGGCTCCGCGCCGCTCCGCGCCCGGAGGTGGGACGGGGCCGGCAGAGGCGGCACAGGAAAGCTCCGCGGCTCCGCGAGACTCCCCCGCTGCCCCGGCCATGGGGAAGGGGCTGGAGGGGACGGCGGCCCGCTGCGGGCTGGGACTGGGATACCTGCTGCAGACGGTGGTGCTCCCCGCTCTGGCCGTCCTGGGGGCCAGCCGCCCCGGCTCCGCGGCGCAAGGTAAGGCGATGGATGGATGCATGGATGGATGGATTGATGGATGGAGACGGGTTGGGGCATCCTCCATGTGCGGGTTAGAAATGCGAATTTATGCCGTGATTATCTTTTCTACTGTGTTTGCATGTGCAAACAGTGCAACCCCCTGCATGCACGATCCCCGCCGGGGTGCGGGGGGTCCGGTCGTACCGGCTGGGTCGGGTCTGTAGGTGCTGAGCCTGGCCGGGACGGGCGTTTGCCTGTACTCCGTCCTCAAATGGGGCACGGATAGCGGAGGGGAAGTTCGGGCTGAAGGAGCCCCGCCGGCAGCCCTCCGGGGCGGGAGAGCGGCGCCGGTGCGCCCCGGAGGGCTGGCAAGGTGCGTGGGAAAGGCAGGTGCGGGGCCGGTGTCTCTCCGCAGCGGCAAAGCCGTACCCTGGAGCTCTGAATTCGACGGTCGGTCTTGAACCCCTCAAGGCCCCCCACGCCCTCCTTCTTCCTGCCTAAAACATGATACACCCGAAGGGAGTGACCGTATTTCTGTGTTTATGTTTTGAGATTTTGTTTCCTCTCCCGCGTCGGGGATTCTGGAGTACATCTCGATCTGCCTTCCCTGTAGCCCTTGTGTAAATTCCCCTTTCTGAGTGGCAATGTATTACTTCTCAGTGCATGCTTAGGGGTGTTTGAGAGCATCACAAAGAGCCGTGGCTCAGTGTGGCACCCACCCGGCTGACAGCCACAGCAGGAGGCTTTCTCTCCTGCAAGCTGCTGCTGGATAAACTTTCTCGGTGCTTCTTTCTTTTGCTTCTTTCTTTCCAGGAGTTAGACCTAATGTGGAAATGTGTTGCTTTTGTGGAACACAGGAGAGAGAGAGAGAGAGGTTGCTACTGCATGTAGGCAGAGCTGCATACAGCAAAGATGTTGGTTGGTTGGTTAAAGCAGTTGGAAATCCCAGTTATATGATTAACAAGAGAAAAGGAATTTTAGAAGCTTCTTTGTTTATTTTCCACATATATGTAACTAAGGAGTAATAACATGCACCAGACTTCTGATTTGAAGTTGCTAGCATATTGCAAGTGTAACTGATTTCCCCACGTCATGTCTGTGGAGAGGCACTTGTGAAAACTGCACAGATCTGACCCTGTGCTCTCACCCAACCATTACAAAGTGCAGTCCTCTATGGCCTTTTTGACAGGAGAGCAGTGCTGGTTGTTTTGAATCCCAGGGCCCCTGGCAGGCTTTCTGTGGGTTCTCCCAGGCACGGAGCTGTAGGTTTGCTGCTGGTGGGCTGGGTACACTGAACACCATGTCTGTACATGTAACAGTGCTAATCCATTTCCTGCTGATACTTACTCCATCCCCTCAGAGTCATATTCCCTTGCTCATTTATCTCACAGGAAAATCAGAAATCTGGCCGTGAAAAGGGGGTAGCAGAGAACGCGAGTACAAAAATCCCTTATGTATCATGGCACATTTCATTTGTGTCTTCCATACCATTTCCTTTCACTGGTTGCTTTCATGTTCAAGATAAGATAGGTTTGATATTTTGTATTTAGAGGTTTTAGTAGTACCATATTCATGTAGATCTACATGTCAGGGGGTGTAATCAGTCTCTATTGATATAGGTATATCATGTCAGGGGCTGCTGGAGAAGAAAGCTCCCCTCAGACAGTTGAACCTGGAGTGGAAAGGAGTCTGCCTGCTCTGCTGGCAGGATGCTGGAGTTTTGCATGACAGATGGCCTGAGCAGGGAAGAGAGGACCCCCTGCATTTGGCTGTTCCAGAGCGCTCATCTTGGTGCCACAGGGCTCATACCTCACACTCCTGGATGGTTTCTGCTTTCCACACATCCCCTGGGTGGCACAATGCTGTGTGACGGAAACACCACGAGGGCAGAGGAGCCAGGCCCCCTGTTCCTATGCTGTAAAGGGCAACCAACGCATGTGTGGGACCTGCCACAGAGCACAGGTGTGCTCACCTACCCAGAAAGGGATGGAGAGCTCTTCAGCAACACTTCCCAGTGTGCAATGTGTGATAAACTTCCACAACAGAGTGAAAATCCAGAGAATCTGTTTGGGATATAGCTCTATGTCTTGGGGGTTTTTCTTTTTTTTTTCTTTTTTTTTTTTTTTTTCCCTTGTATACTTTTATTTTTATTGCTAGGACCAGGCAGAGAATTTGGGTGCAGACCTAGTTTTGGCATTTTTCCCAGAGCTGAGGAATTTTCTGATTGGTGTGTGCAGTGGGGATCTTCATGTATGTTTGTATGTGTACACGGTGCTTTGGTGAGGCAATGAATCAACAGTTTAACTATGCCCTCTTCAGGAAGTTTCCTCATCATATAGCACCAGGCAAAGTTTTCCCTCTATTCTATATATACATTTCAAAAACATATATGGTTCATCTCAATTCCCCAACTATCTTTAGCTTTTGAAGCAGGCTGAGAAAGCCATGAGCATTGCTGGGACTTGTGCTTTCATACCTTCCTTTTCCATTGCCTCGCAGAAGATGAATTTATTAACCGAGGTATTGGTGTACGACCCCCCCACACACCTCCCTGGCAGATTCATTATCACTGCATCTCAGCGCTCTCCTGTGGGCTTCTCAGCAGACCTAAATACACTTTTTGTTTTATGAGTATTTCTTATCTTCTTATCTGAAGCTGTTTAAGTATTTTTCCACTGTTATCAGGAGAGAACAGGAAATGGCTGCAATGGTAGAGACAGCCCTGAATTCTCAAAGTGATGTGAATGGGGCCAGAGCGATTATCAAGTGAGAATCAACTGTGATCTGGCATGCACTGCGTTTACTATACCTCTATGATAAGCTACATCAGAATGAGAATTTAAATGCCCCAAACTGTGCCCCTGCTGGGCATTTCAGTGCCTTCTCTGTAAGAGCAACTTTTCCTTCGGCTCTTCAGTCAGCAGAGACTGGGTTTCAGCTGTTGTGCTCCCCTACAGCCCCCACACTTCCCACCTCCCAAACTGTTATCCACTTATTCTGTGGCTCCCACCTTTTTGTTGTGTAGGTGGGACTAAAGGGAGGGTCAGGCTATCTATCTGTAGTGACAAGCATGGCTCAGACAGCTTTTGGGTTTAATAGCGATGATGTAAAAGATGGTAGAAAAGCTAAATGGACTACATATTAATGAGGTTGTGTTTCATTTGTTCCTTTACAATAAAAGAGTGCATTTTTCATGCTTAACCCCTCAAACCTAATTAAATCAAAGTGATAATTTAAAAAGAAAACTGTAAAAGAGCCATATGTGCAGATATTTGTCTTGCCCCAGCATAGTCTGTATTAGCAACAGCAGCAGTTTGAAAATGCTTAGTGCGGAAAAAGTGAAATACAACATGCGAATGTACTAACCTTTTGGGGATGTATTTCCTAATTAAATACCTAAACACATCTTGTTGAAAAAAGGTGGGGAAAGGACTTAATTATCTTGATGCATCAGTGGACCTCTTGTACTTGATCATGTGGATGTAGTATTTGTATTAATAAAGCAAGAGCAAAGTAGTATTTTGTTGTGAATGAATAAGGCCCTTTGGAACATTAATCTGTTTTAAAGCGATGCACTGTGGTAGATTTCAATGATGCTGACAAGTCTGAGCTGGATGTGGTAGCCTGTACTGATTCTGAGTAGCATTTTGGTACTGCAGTTCTCTTTGCTGAAAACAAAGCAGCCCCTGGGTTTCCTTTACTGACAGAGGTGCAGTTTAAGCAGGATTAAAATTAAGTGTATGAATCTGTGCATAGAGAGATTCCTCCCTGGCAGCATGGGAATCTGAACTCTTCTTCCTCTGGCTCTAGGCTCTAGCAGCTGGTTGCAAGAGTTGTGGAAAAAATATATAGATAACATACAGGCTCCTCCTGATGGCTCTTCAGCATTACTGTCATTGTCATGTATTCCTCTGTACAGTAAGAATGCCAGAGTGCATTGAAACATTTCCACAGTTGTGCATGTTTGCACTTAATCACTTTGCATGGATCATTCACCACACAACCTTATTTTTCTTTGGTAATGGTCTTAAAACCCAGTTACTCACTATATTTTGGGACTAGCTTTGTGTGTGACATCCAAATTCATAAACAAGAAACAGCCTTAACCGAATTAAAAAGATTTTCCTAATTTAATTTTCCAAATACAGTACATCTGAATACAAGAATACAACTCAGTGCCAAGGCCAGGCAAATCACTTCCATAGCTGGTTTGTGCAGTAGGAAAGGAGAAAATGTGCATCATATTTATTAGAAATTTCCAGGTAAATATCTTGATTTTATATGCAAATAGAAGAGAGGTGTTTTGAGGCACAGTCTACCCAGTTCAGTTGAATAGGATACAAAACAAATCAGTTCCTATGGAAGCAAGAGAAGCCCACACTGAGAAGGACAACAACTGACTATTTCTGTACAGTATATGACTAGAATTTTGTGCATAAGTAGAATACAAAGGAGAGTTGTACTTCAGAAAGCAAAACTACATTTATGTCATGCTACCAGCAAAACAATCTTGTTACTTGAAACAATAACCTGTTTTATAGTGTATGGCTGTATTTCTTGATTTCTGGTTCTTTCTGGATTTTACATCATTGAGCTTTCGAGGAATCTGTTCCAGATACTTTTTCTACAAAAAGGCAAGAAAATTACTTTTGCAGCTGATTGGAAAAATATGTTTGAATTGCTGGTGCAAAGGGGAGTTCCTGGGTAAATTTGCATCACTCAGACTAGTAAACAGTTTGCTGTGATTTAGTCAAAGAGGATTGGGCTCAATGTGAGTCTCAGACTGTTGATTTGTCACTGAAAACATGTTACTGGAGGCTGTCTTTGAAATAAAAGCGTAATCATGGATGCTCTGCCTATGCAATATATTTCACGTAACTGTCTATATGTCCCTTTAGTAAAAAATGGCAGTGTCTCTCCTCCCTTTAGGGAGGGGAGAGGGCTGTGCTGGTTTGTGAAGTGCACATCTTGTTAGCCACCCAGTGGAAGTATTCAAGTCTAGCAGGCAGCGCGATCTTGGCACCGGTGCCAGCGAAGCAGTAATTACAGCGTCTGTCATTTGCATCAGCCAGCTCTGCTGCGCATTGGGCTCGGAGGTACAGAACAGCTTCTCAAGTACAAGGCAAGAATCAAAGGAAAGGAGTAAGAGACGAACTGTGGTTTTCCAGTTGGCCATAACCTCCATCAGCACAGCGTCAGGATAATGTTGTGCAGAGGCTCAGTTCAGTGCCGGCTGCTTGCAAGGACTGAAGGAATGGTGGTGTTTGAAGTGATTTACTGTGTGTGCTCAGTAGAGTCCAGTCTCAGGAGCAGGCGCCCCTGGATCTTTCCATCATAACATTATCCAAGAGGCAATCTGAAGGAAATTTTATTAAGTCTTCTGGGAGGCAAACTGTATTCAAAGAAATACTTAATTTGCATCATTTGCAAGCAAGCATTTGAAATTATGCTAAAAAGGGAAATGGTTATAAAGAACTTTACACAGAATAAATAGGAACAACAAAATTCCCCTTGATTTTGAGCGTACTTTATTCCCCTGTGTTTAATTTAATGGGGTCATCTGTAGCTACTCCAGCCCCCAACTCCACTACTCTGGTAGAGAGATGGTTTATTGAGTATTGTTGTTGGGTTCATGATAGGTTTGGTTAAATATTTTTCAGAAGATCCATTGTGGTTATTGTATTTAGATTTATCTTTCTGGTATGAGGTTGTAGCATAAAACTGTGTGCACACTAGCTGGAGGAGCTAAAGAAAAGCCCCAAACTGTAGCTCTGTTCCAGTTGTTTTCCTCAAGGCTGGCCCTGTTTGTACAAACAACATGCACAAGTAAGGTGAAGTGAGTGGGAGCAGTGGGCAGGAGCTGCCAGAGATTTTCCCAGCTTTCAGTAACCTCAGAGATGCTTGTATACAGATTTCTCCCTAGGTAGTCATCACTAGAACAACTTCCTGTTTGCTTTTATGACTCCATCCCAAATCACATGGATGTTAAGCAGGAAATATGGGATTTCCTCCCAAGTCATCAAACGCCAGGATTTGGGGAGTCCCTTTATAGCTTGGCACATTATCTAAAAGTTTGGACTGGGGAGAAAGAGCTTCATGCAAAAACAGTCTCACTTAGAAATGCTGTTTTTATCAACATGGAAAATCTAGGGGGAAACGAAAGAGAAAAAAAGGTTCTTTTTTGTTTATTTGCTCAGGGGAGGTTGAAAAAAAAGGAAGAAATATTAATCAAAACCAGAAAAGATTCAGTTAATTTAGAGAAAAGGTCAATAAAGCCCTGAATATTTACCCTGATGTCCAAACTATTTGTATTTATGCTCTATGAAGATGTGTTAGGTGTTCAGTGAAAATGAAGAGGTTAAAAAGTTGTGAGGTCTTCTGACAACAACAGTTTTCCTTTCCATTTTCATTTTTCCACATATTTCAACCAGCCTAGTGAAAAATCTTACAGTTAGACTTCCTTTACAGTCCTGGTTAGCACTGGTTAAAGCATATATTTACAGTGCTCTCTAGATCTTGCTGTTTTGTTTTTGTGGGGTTTTTTTGTTTGTTTGTTGTTTATTTTTTTGGGGGGAAAGGGGTTTTTTTTGGTTCTGGTTTTTGGGTTTTTTTTCGGGTTTTTTTTGGTTTTTTTTTTTTTTTTTTTGGTTTTTTTGTAAATCACACTGATTTTACCATGATGCAGATTGAGATGGAGGCCCAGATTCTCAGTGGTGCCAGACATGCCCTTATTTCCACCAGGGAGTGTCAGGCAATGCTGAATTTAGGTGAGTACCTTGGCTGCTCCCTGAATACAAGCACTGCTGCTCTAGCTCACACTGCAGCCCAACAGTCCCATCAAGACAGGGACGTCTCCCCTGTCAGTGTGTGATGCTGCAGTGCCTCTGCACCTCCTCAAATTCTCACTTTCCTTTGTTGTGAGTCCTACGCAGTCAGGAGAGGAGACGCACCCAAAAAAAGCCGTACATGCTTGTCTCAGTTGGTGATCCCTCCTGTGGGGAATATATGCAGTTTTGTCTTTAACAAAGCTTTGCTATGTGCTTGCGTTGCTGGAGTCAATAGAAAGTTCTTATTTGTAACATTGTCTTAGTTATTCATTCTCTGTTTTGCTGGATTTGGAAGTTTGCTGTATTTCTATCACTGTTTGGTTGAGAGGTCTAGGGGGAATTGCCTAAGCTTGCAGAGCAAATGTGTAAGGGAAACCAAAACATGAGCTTAAGTTTTCTGAGTAGCCAAGACTCTGGTGCTCCACTCCGTTCTTCCTGTCTGAAGAAAGAGGGCATACTGCAGAGGGAATCCCCAGAGAGGGGATGCTGGAGAGGGAATGCTACATTGCGGAGGCTCTCAGGTACTTAATGTTGAATTTCTTGAGTCTCAATAATGGTTCCTTTAAATCTGCTGTAATATAGAAATATATATAAAAGGATGCCATGGGTTAGGAATGGTACTCCTCAGTTCAGTCTCTCCCACTGGGACCTTCCAAACCACTTGCTGCTCGCTCCTTCCCTCCTCCCTTCCCCCCTCCCCTGAGGTGGGATGGTGAATTGGAGGCACCAAATGTAAAGATCATGGGTTGAACTAAGAACAATTTACTGGGAACAGCAGCTAGATAAGACAATGTACAGCAACAATACTGGCGGCAGTATTGTTGAAAATAGCAAGAAAGAGGTGAATGATTCACACGGAAACTCCCTGGCCGCAGCAATGCCTGACCGCTCCCTCTGCCGCACTGCCCAGACTTGGAAGACAGCCTCATCCCTGGAAAATGAACTGGTATAGGTCTCCAGGTCCTAGCCATGCCCCCTCCTGGCTACTGCAAAAATTGGCCAGAACCAGAACAAAGGAACAGGCGAAAGTATATGCTGTTGCTCAGGAACAGGGATTTTTCCTAGAAACTCTGACTTTCTGGTGGCAGGTGGTTTGGAAGGATTGGCTTCGCCCAATGCCATCCATGGTGTTATCTCAAATTTGGAAGGAGGAAGAGCAGATCCAGCGCATGACTGCAGGACTGTTGTAAATGGAATGAGGATCACTGTCCTGGACTAGTTTGTTTTGTTTGGGTTTCACCTGTGATTCAGGACTATGTTATTCAACTGTACTTCATTCATCTGAATGAATGACTTATGCTCCAGAGAACCCTGTTGCCTTATGAGTCATAAAAGCTATGAGGTTTCCTAGGCAATTAAATCAGTATCTTTTTTTCTCTTGTTGCAGGAACATTATTTTCAACAATAATGCTAAGAAGCTCAGATAGATTTCACTGGCCTGGCAACAGCTGAGAATTTTCTTGTTAGGTAGCTCCTGCCAATCCCTTTTTAGTTATTCTCAAGAAGTAAAGTAGCTTTATTTATTAGTGTTATATCAAGTGAGAGGTTGAAATGTTAATCTCAGTGGATTAGCAGTGTATCCTTTGAGAAAAAGGAAAGCTTGTGTTTTTCTTGGTCCCCCGAGTGCTGGATACAATTGTTTGAGAAATCTTGTATTTCATCAGCTAGATACAAGAAAATGTGCAAGTAAGCCTTGAATGATCTGTCAGAAGAGGTTGACTTTGATACAGCTGTTTTGGAAACTTGTTTGAACTGATTGTTGTTCCCCAGGTGTTTCTTTGCTTGATTTTAGTGCATTTCACATGAGACAGTGAAAAGGGATCACCACAGGATTATTAGTAATTCCGAGCATCTTGGAGAGCTGTATTCCAGCCACCAATTTGCTAAAATAATGACTGGAATATGAATTGCTGCACTTTAATGATATGGTGTATCTATTGTTTAAATACATTGCTTGTCTTATCCACTCCCAACATATGTGTTTATACTGGAAAGTTTACATAGTGAGTGAAAATAATAATACAGTCTCACTGAAAGAGGTTAATTGCAGTTCAGTCATACAGAAATCAAGGAGTAAGAAGTGGGACAGAATAGCAAGCGAGACTAATTCTGTTCTCATGGGCACTGGATTTACCTACGCTGACTGAAGTGCGGGCACTTATCAGGAGTAATTCCAAGTACAGATGTGCCTTAGTACAGACTGCCTTAATCTGAATGAATTTTCTCTTTCATTAGTGTATCTCTAAGTTTTGCCAGTTGCTCATGAAGTCAGCATGGATGTATCCCTCTCACCTTTCCCTTTTCCCACAATTTTGTGTGTCCATCTGGTTGCTCTGCAGCTTTACACATACAAAAGATGAGTGGCTGTGACTGACAGTGAAGAGCTGTGGCTAACAGGCAAACAGTGAGGTATCCAGACTGAAATTTCATGTCTGCACTCAGATGAGACTATAGAGAAATCTCTCCTGCATGAACCTCTATTAATAGGATAAAACTCTGTTGCTTTGAATTAGGAAGAGATAAAGTTTCCTCTGTTAAACTTGGCCACTTAATCTGAAAATCAGGGTTTATTGTGGAAGCTAGAACCCTGTCTGGTTAAGGAATGGATCTGTAATTAAATGGGAAAGACTCTGCCCTCCTACAAGTGCTGTTGACAGAAAACCTTGCTGAATTATCTCATGAAATACTTGTTTTTCTTGCTCAAAGGTTTTTGGCCCCAAAGCTGCAGTATTTTTTGACAAATCATTGTCCCCATTATAAATTCTTTTCATGTAGACATTTCAAACCTAGCTTGAGGGACTTCCTTTCTGCTTCCTCACCAGTTTTTGAATGTGAGGGTAACTTTTTTGGTCTCTTGCTCAAACAAAATGCAGCAATCTTCTTATGCAGCAGATCTCTGCTGGCAAGAATAGGAGTGCGGGTTTTCCTTCTCTCAGTCATGCAAAATAGCTGTACTGGAGCAAATAGGAACTTCCCAATTTCTTACTTCCTAAGTAACTAGAAAGTTTGCAGCTAGAAAGTTCATTACTGGGACCTGGCAGTTCAACTATCAGTTTCCTTTTGTTTTGTTATTTTTTTAAATGCCTAGTGTTTATACCAAGGGTAGACTTATGTGGTACAAGGCCAGATTATGACCACCACCAAATGTAGCTCCATTAATTTCAGAGCCAGCACATGCCAGAAGCTGATCTGCTTCTGTGTTAAAAATATGTTGACACGGTGTAGTGAGACTTTAGGATGAACAGACCTTGATCTCATCTTACTTGGTGACAAGTTTTTTCATGAGGTTATTTCTTTTTTGCTTTGGTTTCTTTTTGAAGCTAAATAATTTGAATAACTTTGAGGCTTTCCATTTCCATTCCATGTAGCAATGTGGCTCTTTCCTGTAGAGAGATTAATGCGGTGCCTCACTTGAAAACAAGTTGCCAAGATTCTTTCTGGTAGATGGTTTTTTTGCTTGGCTTTCTGTTAAGATATTTTAGATAAGAACGCTGACAGCCAAATGTCACCAACTGTAGGCAGATATCCATGTAAATATCTATTACATACAAACGTGTGGCAATTTCCTGCCTTAGCAATCACTTTTGAACCGAAGACCTCTGCCACTAAAAGCATGGGCTTCGAAGTTTTAAGTTAGAAGTGCAGCCTGGTAGCTGGTAACAAAAGCAGTTGTTATCCTGGTGCAGGCAGTAGAATGAGAAGAGCCATATGCCTTTCACAAGCTCTGGAAAAGGCAAAACTGCTCAGCTGCTGACTTTTGTCCTTCGCTTGCCCTGAAATATTTCTGCATGAATCTTTCTTCCCTCCACCCCCCCAAAGTTATATATATTAATTCCTTGTAGTAAGCATGGCTATTAAATAAAACCTTCCAAATCTTAAAAAAAAAATTAAATGCTAATTTAATTACTTACTTTATAAACATTTCTATCATTTTGTGGTCTCAGGAATAAAGTTTTAGATTTGCATTTATGAGAAACATTTGCAAAGAAAATGAATTTAAGTGACTTTGTTTGGACTATTAATCTGCTTTATTTTACTGATCAGCTTATTTTACCAGTACTTGGTTTCGTTGTCTTTTTTTTTTAAGGGAAATCAATACATAACAGTATTGTGATCAAATTTATTTTATGTCTGATTATTTTCACTGGATTGCTTGGGATTTACTCACTGCAACAAGGCAAGGAAAATTCTGTCTTTTGTCTTTGAAGTTTTGTATTCACTAGTACCAATGCAGAACATATTTCATTTGCGGAGGCCAGGCTGAGGTAAAGTTGGTTTTAAAGATAACAGTAGACTCCAGCGTCCTTGCATTTGTTTTGTATTTGGTGACAGTCACTAAATCAGGGGGAGGAATGTTCAAACAACACACTTGAGGAAAAGTGATTTTTATAGAAAGGGTCCATTCCTGCTAATAGCCAGTAACTGCATACAACCCCACTGACATTAAAAGTCCATTAGCTAAGCCAAGTTTAAACACCAGCTGATGCTATGTCAGCTAAATGTATATTGGAATTTTTCATGTAACACAGCAATAGCACTTCTGTACTTTTCCTAAAACTATGTACATTAAGAAAAGCAAATGTCATCTGATAGTAGTAAGATGAAGCGTTCACATTAAAGTAGGCAGAACTGTAATTAAACTGAAGTCACCATCTGGTTGCATCAATGAGAAACAAAAATGGATACAAGAAAAGCAGGGAGTGTCAGATTTCTGAATTAAAGCTAGATTAACAAATCTAGTGCACAGGCTTCTGTAATACAGGATAAGCACAGAGCCGCTTAGTTGCTTGGTTTTTTATCATTAAATATAATATGACCTTGTTTGAGAAAAGTTTATACTGAAGTCTGTAAGAGGCTTTGTCATGTGGAGCACTGGGTTGCCATGGAAGAAGGTTGCTTCCTGGCTATTTAGGAAACATGTCTCATTACAGCAGTGTGAAAACCTTTAAATGTGTCAAGATAGTATTTGTATCCTATGGTCTGAAATTCTAGTTAACCAGTGGTGCAGCAAATAGCATTCACCCATCTCTGCTATCAAAAAAAGGGTTGAAAAGTGTGGTGAAAAAACAGTGTGTGTGCTTGGTATTGAGAAGCGTTACAGGTGAGGAACTTACTGTTCATCTTCAGCAGCAACCAGCAGGCTGAGGTCCCAGTACTGTGGTCTTGGCACCCACAGAAGCACAGTTTAGCACCTGGTTTGGCAGTGGTCGCTTTGACGTCTGCATTGGAAACAGACCTTTGGCTATAAACCCCTTGCCCGTCTCCTGTTGTGGAGACAGGCGAGGGGTGGCTTAGTAAGTTAATGTGAGAGCTGGAGCAGAGGGCTAATTAGTTGCTCACTGACACGCTCCCAAGTCTGATGAAGTACT
>WAAG01007349.1:1545-15468 GCA_013390105.1 Tichodroma muraria | reverse complement strand
GTACAAGCAATTCTCTCTGGCAGAGCAAAAGTGGTGTGGGAGAACCCTACTTTTCTATACTTTTTTCCTAATAAAGGTACTCTGTCAATCTGTATACCTTCTGTGGTCCTCAAAGAAGTCATCCAAGAAAGGTGTCTTCATTTTAAATAGCTTAAATAACATTTGTCAACATCTCTCTCAGGTACTTATCACACCACCACATATGGTGGTCATGTGAGCCTTTTGCAGTGTCTCCTGTTTTTCGTGATGACATGCATCCATGTGGCCAAAGAGGTGTTATTATTTTCTGCATTTTGGAAGCCACAGACAAAGTGAGCAAGGTCTCAGGAATGCTCTGACAGAACAGGAACTTGAACTGCATAAGAAAGTTTCTTATCCCTGGAACATCCTCCTACAAGCTGACAGTAAATCAGATCTGAAATAGCATATTTGACACAGCATTTTGGACTATGACTTGAAACCCCCCCAAATAGGCAACTGCTTTCTAGCCTTTCCTTAACAATAAAAAACATTAGTTAGTAAACACAGAAACCTTTGTCTCCAGGGCCATCTGTCATCTTTCATAAGTATTAAGGCCATTTTGAATACTAAAATACATCCTAGCACTAAAATAACTCATATTACCACAACACAGTATTTTAAGAAGACTTGAACTGAAATAGATTGGCAAGCAAATCTGAAATAGCTGCTGAAAGAATGCCAAGAGAAAAAAAAAATTACAAATGCAATAATGAAAACACATGCAGGAGATATAGTTTCATTTTGGAAAGGATACATATAGTATATTGTGTAATATTTCAACAAATGAGTTTCTACCAAAGATAATCTTGGTGGGTAAGACTGCCAAATTTTCAATATGAAGTACAGAGAAGTGTGTGCATTTTTAACACTTTAATGAAAAACTAAGTTATATTACTTGTATCTCACGTTTCCCCTGACCAAGTGCTATTTGAAATTGATAAGTAATCCAGTCTGTGTAGAACTGAGCACAATTCCACTGAAGTCAATGGCAACGATTTTCTCAATGCAAGTGCGGGAAAGATAAGGTAGACCTCATCCTCTCTTCCAGTTTTTATAAATACACCAGCCTTAGAGGGGAGAAAAAAATCTATTGAAACATTTCAGTATTCCTACCCTGGTTATTGAGGAAATACACTTTTTTCTTTCAGGGAAAAAATCTTAGTCCAAATAATTAAAATTAAAATTCAATTCTGTGCATATTTTACATCATGAAATTTAAAAATAAATAAATAAATTCAGGCTGCCCAAGTGAGAACTAGAGAGTGTTGCCACATGCTTAAAGTATTGCAATTACCTCTCAAGTGAGCTCCAACTAAATTGCTTGAAGAGCTGAATTTTAATTTTCGAAACTACTGAAATGAAAAACAATGTGTAAAGAGTGAAAAATCGCCTGCAGAGCACAGGTGGGACAATGAAGAACAAAGAGAAAACCTCATCCACAACAAGACCTGTGGATTAGTGCTTGATCTGGAGCGAGCAACAGAAACATAGATGACTTTGAAACACCATCAAGGGCAGAAGAGGAGCAACACCACAACCCCAGAAAAGCTCTCAGCATCCTGCAACCATTGAAAGGAGCCTGTGTCACATACACAGTGAGACCCAGATTTGAAATGTGTGCTCTGGGATACTGCGCATTATCTCAGATGTGATAAAAATCTGCAGCCACACAAGTACTGTTGGGCTACACAGCCTGCACACAGGCACAGATGGAGTTTGGAACTTTGCTCTCCTGTTTTTACATATGATAAAACTCTCTCCTGAAAGATGTCTGTCTTTCTATCTCACAAGTCTTTTTAGGTGTGCCAGTAAATTATATTAACTACCTTGCATGTCAGAGAAGTACATGATAACCTCTATTTTTTTAATTTTGTCTGCTTCGATGTGTAGAAAAATCTGAAGCGTTAATAATCAGGATTGCTCATTAAACTATCCCCATTAACATCCAAAATTGAAGTAATTCTTTTCAAAGCAGATGCAATCACTCCAGCAGTGGATTTACTTTCTTATCTCCAAATATGGCTTGTACAGTGCTCTTAATTTTATTCAGAAACACAGTGACTCCATTGGATGGGAATTTTGTTAATAAAAAGGTAATGTATAACATTATTATTTAATTTCTTTTTAACTTTCATGTTCTATTGCCAGGGGTGGAATTTCATATCTTTCAGTGATTCACTGAATAAAATAAACTTCTACGTCAAGTTCTCATGTCCAAGTTATTTTAAGTGACTCACCCCCAGGAACGAATCCACTACAAACACTGCCAAGGGGTCTAGCACTGTCCATAGTCCCATAGCTATGATAAACTTTGACAAGAAGGAAGGGAATGAGTCAAACAGCTGCTGACAGCCCCATCTGATCAGGACCATGAGAAGCAGCCCTGCATTCAAGGTTAGGGGTCCCACCACAACCATGGCCAACTCTTCACTGGTGTGCAGCAAGGAGTTCTGGTAGCACAATTCCACAGTGTGAGGGAAGAGCTGGAATCTGTAAACAAGCAAAAGGAGAGTGTTTGTCTGTGCTCCTGAGTGAGCCATTGAAAGAAGATAGAATCATGCATGCAGCATTGTAAAGTTACATCCCTATCTGGGTCACAATGCTTGACCAAAAACTTTATGAAGCTACTCAGAAAAAAAGAAACTTTCTCCTCCTTCTGTCTCTGCATCCTCGGATCCCTTCTGACTCTCAGTTCACTGTGTACACATCCAGGCTCTAGGGGTTGTTCAGGAAAGGCTATAGGAAGGCATTGCATCTCAGACACACCAACACGAGCACAGGCCCCAGGAGCTCACCCATCTCCACACAGCAGCACCTTTGGGCACTGCACAGAAAGAAAATGTGCTATGGATGACATAGCTGTTAGCACACCTAAAATGATTGGAAATGTCCCTCTTGCCACCATGAGATGGTGGGATTTGCAAAGCTCATACCATGAGCCAGTTTGCTGGCACTGTAAAGAGACAGGAACAGTGTGGCTTTGTGAGCTACACTCAGATGATGAAATTTGAGGCAAAAGTTTCAATCCTATTGAAATGGCCTAAATTCTGCCCCTAACTAAAGGTGAAGTGGTTTGATCCTCACTCTGTTCCCTACTTGTGAGTGCTACCACTGCATTTGGTAGGACTAGAGAGTGCTCAGCTCAGTCTCATTGTTCAGGCATACAGTTACAGACTGGGATGCTGATCCAGGGCATTTTGGCTTGAGACCATTATCCTTTATCTAGCTGACTGCCTGGGACAGCTGTGACTAGTGGCTTTGAACATGACCACCACTCTCTCATGCATTGCTTCCTTCTGTTGAGTTTCCTCTTTTTTCACAGACTCTCGATGCTTGGCCTCCCAGAAGTTTTAGCGCCAGCTGGCTAAGTTGACAGGGGCTGTGCAAGGCCAGAAGTGAGAGATGGCTGGCTTTGCATTAAGATCTAGAAGACCACCTTAACAATACCCAGCACTGTCCAGAGTCTGGTCAGACAACTTATTCAAATTTCAGCCAATAATCAATACCACTACCACACCAGAGTTGCATATTGCTCATACTGACTGATTGAGGTTTGTGTGATGCTTTAAGGTGAATAAAAGAAAAAATAAAAAGGTTTCTATTGGAGAAATATTTCCTTTCCTAAGCATGATGGAACCTTTTTGCTCTGTAAAACCCTTCTCTACCACAGAAACATGAATAGAGTCAGGTATATATTACCTAGTGGACTTGTATTCCATCTTTGGGTTTTTTCATGCCAGGTAAATGACAAGCAATGATTTTCCTGCAACACTCTAGAGAACTCTAATTCCTGAGCTAAACTCAATGTATTATACAGTTAAAATATGTCAACTCATTGCAGTACTCATAGTAAAACTGATATATCAAAGTTAAATTCTTGTAAGTATTTTACTCATAGATCACTTTGGTAGCATGAAATATGATTTAAATGCTTCTTCAGTTTTGTGCACTCCTTAGGCATTATGAAATACTTTATCCAAAGTGATAAATTATTCTTCTGGAAGATACATAACCTGCCAAGTATCTCAGATGGGAGAGAGGTAAGCATGACATAAGATACACAAATGGACACATCACATTCTGGGTTTAAACTTTACATTACTAACACTTTCACCTGATATGCACATTTGCATATCAGATCACTGGACTCTGAATGCTGTCCTTGTTCTCTTAGTTTCTGCAGAGGCTCCTATCAGAGCTTGCATGTTGAGCTCTCAGCTCAACTTAGCCATCAACTCATGGTGCAAAGGACCTGCTTTGAATCAATCTATTTGGAGAAGAAATATCCATACAGGGAAAAGAGGGTAGCAGGACTTACTTTGTAACAGGAACCGAGATGGTCTGAAGGAAGAGCCACTGGCTCAAATAATGCAGGTAAAGTCTCAGGAACCAAAGCAGAACTACCAGCAGTGCGAGCAGCCAGAAGTCCCTGGAGCTCCAGCGTGTGGCTCCCAGCTCCGAAAAGGCCGCGTACACCATGAAATGGAAACGCTCGACAACCTGCCTGGGCAGTTTCACGTCAGCAGCAGAACGGCAGCTGGAATGGATGGGAACAAAACAAAGAGTCGTTCGTAAAAACAAGTAAGAGACAGAAGTTGCTGAAAGACCGCAGAGTCCTGCTGCACAGATGATGTGGCGCAGGTTTTGATCACAACTTTTGATTGAACAATGCATCTGACACAAAAAGAATTAAAAAAAGAAATGTTTTATCCATGGCAGCCTAGGTAAGAGGTGGCTTCCTCTCAGATATCATGCTGCCATTTTTATTAAAGACAACAGATCACATTTAAAACTAAGTTTTTAAAAGCCTTTTGCTTTCATTTTTATTTTAATTTTTCTCACAAATTGTTCTCTGAGGAACACTTTATCACTTATTTTCCTTCTGAGAAAATGGCAAAAGAACTTGTCATATTTGTACAGAAAAGTATTAATTTTACTGAAAACCTGCAAACAGCTTTTTGGCATTTGGGTAAGAGCCGCTCAGTAAAATATTTCAGGACACAATGTGGGCTAAAATGCCTCTTTAGTTTCAAGTAAAAGAGAAAACAGAAAGGAACTTGCTCTGTAATGGATTCTGCTATTGAGTGTGGTGTGATTTTCCCTTTAAGCTAATTACTGTAGTGTTTCAAAGGAGATGGAGGGAGAAAATGAAATGCTGAGATGCAGCCTTGGCATTATGTTTCCCAGAAACTGGAGTCTCTCAGCTGATTCAAAGCTGAAAAGACAGTAGCTTCTTTGACCTTTTGAAACTTCTAACTGCTATGCTTATGTCCACTGATTTAAATGACTAAGCAGCTGAGATGCACAACTCTGGGACTGAATATGATGTCATCATGCTCAGACTGTTATTTATATTGTTTAAGGCTTCTGAAAGCTCAGAAATATAAAGGTCTTTTTGTGGAAGAAAACATGCTGGCTTTTTCAAGTGTAGCATATGACTGAAGAAGAAGCAACAGACATACTTGCACTGTATTTTGTACTCTTTTAAAGACCTTTACTGTCTACACATATTTCTTAAGTAGCTATGTACATTTCTTTCTCCAGCAGTCACAAAGAGAACTGTGAATAGCAATAGAAAAGAAACTTAAAAGGTTTCTGCATTTAATCTGGTTTGAATGAGAAGGAAAAACAACCCCCCCAAACTTGCCAGCCTTTAGGCTGGATTTTGAGACCAGCCTTGGCATTATGTTACTCCTGATCCTCAGTGTTGAGCAGGATGCATGTGGAGGAGATGGCATACTGTCAGCCAGCCCCTTTGTTCATGAGAAGGCTCAGGCTTTAGTTAAATGGTTGGAGAAGGAGAGGATGAGAAGTCAGGGTCACAGCACCAAAAAATAGGTTTTGGGTCACTAAAGACCTCAAGTATAAATAACTAAAACTTCTCACAGAAAGATCTGTCGAGCTGAGAAAACTGACCCTTGCAGTGGGTTGATCTGTCAGGGGTTTTGAAGGTTTTTCAAGTTATTGTAGTCCGTTTTGCTTGTCCTAATCAGTCACAAAGTACTACTTTAGAGACAGGGCCACATCATGCATGACCTTCCTCATGTTGTAATTATTTTCCCACAGCAGCCTACAGGAACATCACAACACATTTCATTAACATTATGAATTCATAGTCTAGGCTTGTGTGAGAAAGAGACAAAGAAAAATGTAAAATAAGAAATATAATTGACTGTGGTATTATACTACAACAACCATGGAATTCTAAATGTTCTGAACTCTGCAGCTAGATTGCACTACACTTCCTTTCATATAAAGAAATTTTTGTCATCCTTAATAGCTTCCATCAAAATTTACTCTTAAAGCATTCACTCCTTGAGAAAAGTTAATAAGGCAGGATTAACCACACTGTGTTTTAGTTAAACCAAACAGTTTATTTGAGGAAAAAGAAAAAAACAAAAAGAAAAAATAATGCTATCTTAGTTCATAATACTCATCTCATCCTTCATCAAACATGCAGAATTACATAGATGTTCCACCCAGCCTTACCCATGTCAGAAATCCACATCCTACAGGGATCACTGCCAATCTTCATCTCTGTGCCAAGAGCA
Source organism: Tichodroma muraria (assembly GCA_013390105.1). Taxonomy (NCBI): domain Eukaryota; kingdom Metazoa; phylum Chordata; class Aves; order Passeriformes; family Sittidae; genus Tichodroma; species Tichodroma muraria. Next base: position 8,896 of record WAAG01007349.1, on the reverse strand, counting down.
TGAGTAACCATGTATATTTAAAAAAAAAACAAACCTGGATTTAGCTCAACACTTCATTTTATGTAAGAATCATCTATTACTATATTATCTAGTCTCAATTTACTAATTGAAGCTACCTCCGAATAAGCAACACTAGAGTGAAATATTCAATGGACCACCTGTAAAAAGTTTCAAGAATACATATCCTTCCTCCAACCCAACAAACAAACGGAGAAGGAGAGCACACAGCTCAGAGCACTGAAAATACTCTATCCTCTTTCATTCATGGCAGTCGTGGAGCACTAGAAGTAATGAGATACCTTGGTGACCAAACCACTGGGTGTGGGAAGGTGACTAAACCCCTTGCTGACTGCAGTACGACCTCGCAGTGCGATCAGTATTTTCACAGGAGCTCCACGAACACACTTGCTCCAGCTTTGTCACTCACTGTGTGGAAGCTGCTTCTGTACGCAGTGTGAGCACACCATATAAAGTGAGGCTATGGAATTTCCCTGAGGTTTAGGCAGCAATGAAGATATTCAATATGTGCTTCCATCACTCCATTGCTCCACAGACTACTCCCACTTTCAAGAGGTCAAAGGAGAGCTGATGTCTTCCCCTGTGAGCTGTGTCATCCCTGATGAGATGCTGGCTCTGTCAGTCATGGGGATCCACCTGCTCAACAAACTTATAAATGAAAGTAGAGAAATTCAGAATGTGCTCACTTATCAAACCCAGAAGCTTTTCATGGAATGACCCTGCTTAAACCAACAGAGCAGCATCTCTGATGTCTTTCCTTAGCTGCACCTTTCCTCTGAAAAAGCAATAGCAGCCCAGAAACTCCACAGAAACCCAAGCTTGCTGGAAGTCAAAGAAATCAAGAAAAATATGTCCATTAGGCAGAATCAAACAATTTCATTCATTCATTTCATTCATTTTTATTTTTGTAATGGCAATTATCCTTTTTAAGACTTCATGATTTTCTTCAAATGTCTTGATCACAATTTCCTGCTCTAAAATGGAAATTAAGCACTTTACTGTTGAACCTGTTGAAGTCCAGATTCTGAATGTCACTTCTGTGCTAGGTTATACTTCCCTGTGACTATGTAACATCATCAACCAGTGGTAGAAACTGGTGGAAAATGTAACCTACACAGTGACTCAGTGAAAGTTCCAGCACATAACTGGAATACCTTAATTTACTTTAAAATAAATTCAGTTGGCCCCAGCTTACTTGTGAGTCTCAGGAAACTGGTCCTGAGTACTCATTAATCATGCTGTAAGGCCGTTTACTGGTTGCCACTTCAAAACACTTGGCTTAAATGACCTCTCTTATTGACTTTTTTGAAAAATGAAGAAAGGAAGAGACAGAAACATGAAATGAAATGCACCAAGCAAGTGGAAACAGTCCCTTTAAATATTTTTAGCTGTTGTTAGTAGTAAAAGCTTGGGGGTGGAGTGACACTGCTGGCAGATACAGTTTTCAGAGAGATTTATGTAAAGTTGCTGTAGGGCAGAGAGCATGAGTGTTACCTTTCCAGAATAACCCCTCCACCCACAAAAAACCCAAACCTTAACCCTTGGGTGAAAACTATATGAGGTTCCAAATGAGAAGCCACTTGAGCAATGGATTTATCCATGATTCCTTGGATTACTGGTAAGTAATTTGGCTGAATGTTTTTGTTCTAGGGCATTAGTTTTGCATTTTTCCTTGGGAAATGCTGCAGTAACAAACAGCGGAGACCGAATTACCATAAAAGCAGGTCAATTATTTCTATGGAAATTGTTCAGAAGGAAAGAAACGATGCACAGACTCTCTTAAGCTGCACTTGATGATGATGACAGAAAAGTAATGGCTGATAGAAGGCAGTGTGTACTGTTGGGTGACAGCTTTGTTGCTGACAAACTACAGTGAACATTTGTATAATGCACTGCAAGGCTGGCACTTAGAACTGATGGCGGGGTAAAGCCCCAGCTGATGCAACCCTGCTTACTCCAGAGCTACACTGGTGCTCACCAGCTGAGGTATTCAGGATGTATCCTGAATGTATCTATTACTTACATTGCGTAAATAAGGCAAAATAAATGCTTCTTTGTCACCCATACAGAGAGAGAAGATTTAAAGAGCAAATGCAGACATGAATTAGTTTATGCAAATTACCTTCAGGGAATCAAACACAGTCCTTACAGCCCAAGAGACAGTGCAACACGATTACCCAGTTCACAAATAAAGAAGACCCCTCCCCACCACCACCCTAAATGGTAGGCATTTAAACTTAGTGTTATGTCCTTTATGGCTTATCAACAGAAATGAAATGTTATCACTTTCAGGGTAAAATCACACCTGTATCTGAAGGCATATCTAAAATTAGTACACTAATAGTTGTAACCCTTCAAATGTAAACCAGTTCAAAGCACCACTGATGAAGCATGAGGCAGAAGAGAATATGGTTCGTTCCACTGTGCGCAACATAAGCATACATATAAAACACATAATTTTATTATTGTTAGGAGGATCTTTTTATTATAATTCCCTGTGCATAATATTTTTCCTTTTAAAGGCTCATACCGCTTTACAAAGAAATTGTTTTCATCCCAGGCTGTACAGTGATGACACAAATGACTTCGCCCAATAAGCCAACGGAGGAGCTGCAAACTGAGCTCTGCTGAGTTACAGTCCATTATTCTATCCACTGGATTCCTAATAAAATATTACTGTTTTGTTTATTTGTACGCAAAGTGAACATAACCAGGGAGAGCATTTGCCAAGGATGGAGGCAGTTTTTTCCTCACTCTTTTCAGGACACACCTATGCTTCATATTCTTTAGTTTGCAAGCAACTAAGAAAGCAGGTATCACAGTTACAAGGGCTACCTAGGGGCAATCTGCTGTGAGAGAGGTGACAAAAGACCTGAGGGGACATTAGGTAGCTCCTCAACATACAAACGCTCATAGGAGAATTTGACCTGCTGCTTACTGAAAAACCCAAAGTCATGATACAGAAGAAATGCTGGAAATCGTGGCACATTTATTTTTCAGGTGCAGCTGTGGTGGGAAAAAGAAACTGCCAGAAGCAAAATCCAAAAGTCCAAAAGCATAGCATTTAGGAATTAAACGTTTGTGCGAAACAGGAAAAAAGAGTAATCCAATAACTGCAATAATTGTTTTTGTTTATTGTAAAGAATATGACACGGGTACTTGACTGCACCTGTAAACACCCATGCTGCCCCACCAAGCTGGGGAGGAGGAGGCTGATGGTGGCTGCTCTCCTTCCACGGTCCAGGCTGTGCCAGCTCGTGGGAGATGGCCAGCAAGCAGTAAACTGTGGATCAGCCACAGCTTAGGTGTGTTTGCATTACCTGCAAAGCCAAGACCCAGAACAAACGCAGCAGCTGAACTTTTCCCACAGCACACTCATGGGGTTACGTGCTGGCACAGCTGTGGCCTTGGAGGAGCCACTATACTCTTCTATAGTAGACAGGGGGACACTCTGGGTCAGTGGGCCAAGAAATATTCATTAAAGAGGATGGGAAGAAAGTGCTGACAGCTTCATATTCCTCTGCCTATAACTGTGCTAGCCTGAAGATGGTGGACAGTCAGCTTTCACTATAAAAGAGTTTACGACAACAGAAAATTGGCAAAGCAGCAGATTCATGTCCTCAGCAGTCTCTTTACCCAACAGTGTTAGGCTGGCAAAGGATCCCATCTCCTGACTTTAGCTAACTAAGAATTTCCTAAGGGAATTAACTGAGACATTCACAAAAAGAAATTTCTTACCCAGCTGGGGAAGAAAGCATTGGAGGAAGAAAGAATAACAAAATTTAAGCAGAGTGGCAATAGTGATGAAGAACAGTGTGGCTCCTTGTAGAGGGCTGCCAAAGCTTTGCACATTTCAGCTTTGAGCAGCATCTGACAATGACAAAGCAAAAATGACAAAAACCCAAATTATTATCATCACGGCCACAGTTTAGGTAAGCAACTAAAACTTTGCCTATTTCATGCTTAACTGCATTTTCAAGAGCTTAGTGGCTTGGCAAAACTGTCTGGAAATCTTACAAGAACAGACTTCGCTAAAATATTCCAGTCTGGCTGCTTCCAGCTCTGGATGGGTACAAACATGAAGTGAGAAAACTCGAGTGCAGCTTTCAGAACTTTTAAGCAGCTCTGGTTTTTATTTCATTCTAGAAGGGAACAAAAGGCAGTAGACAGCCTCTGTTATTCATCCTCATGACATGACTAGGCCAGTCAAGAAGCAAAAGAAAGCATGTAACTCCTCCCCTACTCATTGCCCTCTGACTGCTTTAAGTAAATAAGATGACAATGAATGAATGAGAAAAAGGCACAAACCACACAGGGGAGGATACAAGATGTCAGAGGAGGTATAGATCTCAAAAAAAACCAGCACTATCTCTAAAGCTGTTCACCCAGTAAGTAATGCTGAATGCTCAATCTTGTGCATGAGCAATAAAACAGCGTTTAGGACCTGGAGAAGTTTATAGGGTCACATTTAAGCTTATCTCAGTTTAAAAAGAAATGGAAAACTACTGGAAGTGAAATGTTAGATTTAAATCATCCATAGACATTCAGGTGAATCAAGATTTTAAACTTCTTGTTTATGTTAATAGGAGCATTGTACTCTATCCAGAAGAAAATAAATACTTATATATTTGTAGGTAGTACTTGTGCTGGGAGAGTCCTCTGTACCTGATGTGTGGAACTGTTTTCTACCTTGACACAGAAAACCTCCCCAAGGACATTTGCTCTGTCTGAAGGAAAAATGCAATCTTCCTCCTGACCAAATACATATCTACTTCTGAGAGCCACTAAACACTCAAACACCATCTGTGAGCTGTGCATTCATCTGTAACACGCCAATTTAGCTGGCAGGCCATGGGGAAACAAAATTCTGAAGTTGCCAAATTAAAATGGCAATCCAGCACCAGTTGAAACTCCACCAAGCAAACAGGTGAAATTACCAAAAAACATTGTAGCAGAGAGAGATGAAACATCAAAATAAGAAACTGCCTTGTGGAGTGGATCTAAAAAAAAAAAGAAAAAAAAAAAAAAGAGGTGGGGGGAGGGAAAGAGGGAAAGGCACAGCTTTGATCTTTTCCATCCTGTACTTAATTAGCAGCAGCATCACGCTAGAAGCATGGGTCTGTACAGCTGTAGACAAACAGCCACCTTCCTTCAGTGAGAATCAACAGACTCGCGGCTGCTGTGGGCAGAGCAGGCAGAAGGCACACAGCACACCATGATCCTCCATTTCAGAGAGATCTTTTTTCTGAAGGTCTGGCCATACAGTGATGAAACTTCATCCTACACTAACACAGACAAGCCACGAGTCAAAGCCCTTTGACTCCTGCCTGGTGTTCACAGCTACAGGATGAAACAAAACCTGAATTCCTGCATGCATTGCTTCCCTTGCCACATTTAAATTCTATGTATGTGTAAGTGATGGAGCTAGGATGTCAGTTGCTAAACCAAATGCATCATACAGTTCTTGTACAGATTTATAATACTTATGCACCATAGAAATAGGGGAGTGTAAAGATAAAAAGGAAGAAAAAAAAAGTTAATTTATAGGTGTAAGCTTGTGCACAAAAATGCTTCTAAAGCACCATTTGTGTTGTTCCAGTCAGATCTCCAGAAGCTTCTGTACTGACCTGAAAAAAATGCCCTTTTCTTTTTCATAGCAAATTTACAGGAAGAACTAGGTAGAAAAAAAATAATGGCTGGAGTCTGTGGAAACAATGGAACATGTATTTAGAGAAATCTTGACATTGGAAATTATTTTTTTATTCTATATCAAATAGAGCTTTTTGATTTTTATTATTTTGTGCAGCAATGTTTCTGTGAACAGAAGTGTTTGACTCAGGAATAGCCACCATGAAGAGAATGAAGTACGACGTGACCCAGGTAACACCAATTAGAATATAGTTAAAAATAAATCCCTGTAGATTTAAACATGGCCAGACGAAGCAATTCATGAAACTACAACAAAATGTAAAAATTTAAAAAAAGAATTCTCACAAACAGAAAATTGCTTGCAATGTTTAGAGTATTTACAAGGCATACATTTTCCAAATATAGCTATAACAATTTTGGAAGAACTCTTCTTCACAGTTTGATGAAAGAGAACAATCTCAGGTTTGAGCAGATGACTGATGCTATTACACTGCATATTACAAAAGCGTTTTTGCTTTAATCCAACATGTTTTCTCAAAGAAGTAAACCTACGTTAGGCCAACTTAATTAAATCTTTAAAAGCTTTTAAAAAGAAAGGACTTATGTGCATGTGCAGAATACTCTAGGACACTATTATATTTAAAACACCATTTACTAGTCATCTCAGAAAAAACACCATTAAACAGTTATCTCAGAAAACTGAGATACAGTACAGATATCTTAAATTCAATTACATTGTGAAAAACAGTTATAGGAAATGTTAAACTGAAACATTTTTAAAAGATCTTTGTAAACACCACTGAAATTATGGTGGAAATTATCCATACAATTTAGTGAAACAAAATGCATCACATAATAATGGTATTAACTTTTTCTTTTCAGTTTAATGCTGTGTTATTATATTTGCTGCCTATTTTAGAAAGTAATTTGTGTTGATGGCTCTGGAGAAAAACCAAGCATTAAAGAACTAATTTAATTCCTTCTGAGCTATGTTCAATTCAAAAATACTTCTTTCAGAATGTCCCAGTACTGCAGAATCTGACTAGAAATCCACCTTGAACTATGTGCACTTTGACTAACTCTCTGCCCAAGGCAAAATGATCCTGCATTCAGCAGGGTTTTATCCCAGTCTTCTAAAGGACTTACACAGAATGTACCTGATATAACTGGACCAGAATGTCAACCATGATAAGAAATTATGATCAAGACATGGAGGATACATAATGAGAACCTTATCCATTTTACAGTGGGCTGCTATTGGTGGGGGAGTACCTTTAGGGGGTTGTTTACAGAAATCAGGTCTTCCGCCTTTAAGAAAAAATAGAGAAAGAAAAAGAAAGAAAGAAAGAAAGAAAGAAAAAGAAAGAAGGAAAGCTGTGTAATTCCTTGTGCAGTGCTCTCCTTCCCACTTGTTATACTGTATGACACAATGGATACTAGCTGTGTTTAAGGTGTTCAGGTAGTGTTACAATAGGCTGCCTGGCTGCCTTTGGAAAGAAATTGCACAAATTTTCCTTCAGTGTGAAGACATAGCTTTATTTCTCCTGTTCCACAGTATAAAACAGAAATTTAAAAATTGCTACAGCTTGTTTCTCAAAAATCAATGTCTGATTGCTAGCTGCACTGGGAGTTTGAGGGATATCCCCTTATCAGAGGCAATCTCTAGATAACGTACTTTCCTCTA
>WAAG01007344.1:8374-72270 GCA_013390105.1 Tichodroma muraria | reverse complement strand
TTTTTAGTTATTGGTAAGGCTGCCAGTCCCAACAGATATAACTAAGGTGTTTTGATGAAAGCTTAAGGAGCTTCAGGAGAACAGATATTTTCCTAGCCTTTAGGATCTAAAAATACTAAGGATGAGAATTTCTACCTGTCTACCATTAAAAAGTCAAAAATCAGGAATAGAAAGTGCCCAGACATACTGATTGCCAAAATCACTGTTAAAAAATACACATGAAGAGAGGGAATCTGCATGAAACTGAGGTATGAAAAAGTCCTTGACTAGGTATAACATTCAAATCTATTAGCAACTTCACACTTCTCAATAATTTGGTTAGCTCAGATTTAAAAAGTGCTTCTTACCTCATCTTGTGGCCTTTCTTGGTGTGAAACTCCCACTGACTAGAAGGGTTTGGGGGATTTTTCATGAATAAGATCTGCTGGGCTGCCTCTTCTCCTTTCAGATTCTAGAAGAGGAGATCCAATTTCTAAAAATTGCTATAAGACAACATTTAGAAAATGCATTTCAATTTCTTTTGAAAACAAGCTCTTTGCATGGCTTTGGATTTCAACGTAAAATGATCGCTTTTAAATAAAGCAATAATAAATCTTAGTTCAAATTATTACTCATTTTTCAAAATTACTAGTGCCTGAAAATACAAACCAGGATTGGGAATTCATCACTCAAACATAACTTAAATGAGATAATTGTGATAAACTAATTATAAACCCTCATCAATCATCACATTTTTAATACAACATGGACCAGGTCAGACGATATTTAAAATCTTTTCCAGAAGCAGTACAATGGAGCTGGAAACAGTCTGCAACAACACAAACCCTTCTTTGCAGAACATACGCAAGCTCAAACCCCCTTCCCTGCGTCCACAGGGATCTGAACCATGGTCATGCTCCATGCTAATAGAGCACGGCCACCAAGGATCATTTCCAGCGCCTTTACACTTGCAGACCCTAAGAGCTGCAGAGACAAAAATGGGGTTTGGTCTGCTGGGGCATTGCATGGCTTCTGTCACCAACAAGAGCAGAGGGCACACAGGACCGCTTCTACAGTGCTGCAGGAGGATTATTATGGGGCTTTAACGTATGTTGTTCAAGTAGTCGGATTCTTATTTCCCCCCTACAACTAGACAAGGAATTTTAGAATGAATTAAAGGGATTTTGGTGAGAAAACTGGTTTGTCATCATGACAAACTGTACTGATTTTTGGTAACTGGGGAAAAACTCTTTAAGCTCTGGATCAAATTGCTTGTTGTTACATTGAGAGGAAAAAAGTACACCGCCTCTAAACTCCTACCTCATGTTTAAGATTAGGTGGAGTAGGAACCTCTCCGGGCCTGAGCCTGCCATTTCACAGCAGTGAAAAATTATCCAAGGTGGCACTGCCATGGTCCTGACATCCATCTGCACGTCTGCCACCTCTGCTCTGTTGGCACTCCCTTTGAGCTCACTCTGTAGTGAGACAATACACACATAGATCTACTTCTACCAAAAAAATAATCATTTTCCAAGAGTTTAGCTGCCCAGGTCTGCTAACTGTGAATGGGATGAGCTGGAGTGAGTCCTGGCATAAAAGCAGAGGTAGAAATCTGCCTCAGGGAGTCGAGAAGTGGAATTGACAGCTAGGTCAGCTTAAACCACATACAAAATCCTAACAATTGTGAAAGCAGCGAGGCATCTTATAGCTATTCTATTTCATAGAAATAGTTCAGTATTGACTGACTTAAAGTAGTATCTGGTGAATAAGGCATTTAGCATGTTCAAGAACCTTTCTGAGTGACCAGAGAAAGCATAGCAGCTCCTGGAAGAGACTGACCTGCCCTGGAACAGGCAGTAACACGTGGGATGCAAGGGAATAACACGTCTCTGACTCCGACCTGGATCCCCCATCCCCAGAATGAAGATCCCGGTCGCCAGACCTCTGTGACAGCATCACTTGTTTGCCTGCCTTTAGTTTCTGTGTCAAACCTTAAAAGCTTTCTCTTTTGTTCCCAGACAGAAAAGCAAGACTTAGAAAATCCCAGCAAATTTTGTAGGACAAAAATATCTCCTTCTTGCTAAATATAATTTTTCTGTTGCGGTCCCACGAGTGCTGGGAACACTCTGTCACCTCAGTTGGGAGAAAAAGTATTTCTCAGGCACTTGTTTTGTTTATGGATATTCTCTGTATGTCAATGTGAAGTACAAGAATAAGGCTGGGGAAGGAAAAAAGAACAACATCTTTGAAAGATCAAATTACAATTTAAAAAGAAACAGTCCTAAAGGACAGAAAAGTATAGTACTGGTCATTGCTACACAGTGTAACAGCTCTCTGAGACACAGAAACGTAAGATGGGCCTGCCATGGCCACAGGGGGCATTTCACTCCGAGCTGGTGTTTCAACTCTTCAGAGCTTCCACTGGGTTTATTATTATTACTGCTTTCTGTGATATTTTCAAGTTTTCATCTCTGACCAAAAGTAAAATTATGTTGGAAAAAATGAAAGAAAAGGGAAGACAGGCAGGATCAAATTACCAGTTACGGGATCATGAGAAGATGCTTTCTATTTCTGAATGTTTTTCATAGCATGACCCAGACATTTTTTTAAGAAGAAATTTCAATTTCCAACCAATTTAACCCTTGAGAGTGAAGCAATGTGAAGGGTTAGGAATCTGTCAAACTCCTAAAGCATACTTCTGAAAGATTTATGTGGTTTTTTTAGTTAATACTTCCAAAAGTTATATTTAGATATATGTTCATTCTAGTAGTGTCATTTAAGAGCTTATACACTGATTTCACTTTGCATACTAAAGAGAACTCCTCACTGCTCTTGTCCCTTCCCTTGAGAAAACAGTAAACAGCATATCTGATTTTCCAGATTTCAGGGTAATGAAGAGGCTCCTTTTTTCTAAGAAAAAAGCTTTTGAGAAGTCTACCCACTCTCTAAAACCCTTGACAATATTCTTGCCCTGGCAGCAAGCCACCAAAAAATAAGCTTCAGACAGTTGCTGCTGCTTTATTCCTTCCACAAGGTTTCGGCCACCCCCTCACTCACCTGGCTCCCCCGACCCCCTGATCCCCAGTGTTTAATGGCTGATAACCCATACTGACCATCTATCCAGTGACAATCTCAGCCACAGCTCTCAGGCTCTCATCCTCCTCTGCAAGTACAGCACAGGCTCCAGCTCTCACCCTCACCCTGCTATTTCCTTTCAGTTGCCTGGTTCTTCTGACCTCCTGGTCTGGGACTGGACAAGGACCACACTCACAGCCCTCTCTGAGCCCTCAATGGCATTTCCAGCTGTTTTTCTTTCCTATTCTGCTTCTTAATGACTTAACAACTGAGCTCTCCTGTGTGCCAGATCTAGATCTAGTTCACATAGGCTGAAGGAGTTTCTCTGGACATACTGTCATGCGCTGATTAAAAGCTATCCTGACATATCATTTAGCAAAAGCAATATAAAAATGATAAAAAGGAAGCCATTTTACACATACAGACCAACACACGGATTTTATGTTGTTGCATAAATTACTTTAGCACATACAGAAAAAAAAATCACAGTTATTTATGCAACAGGGAGAGAGCAAGCATAAGGAATAGCGGAGCATTTTCCCTCTGTTAACTCCTCAGTTGCAACGTGGTGCAGATGACATTTTTTTTTTTTTTGCTGAGGGTTATTAACGTGTGGTGAAGAGCTGCACCCAACCTGTCCACAAGCACTTGAACTGATGCGAGGATGTAACCGTCCTCTAGAGCTCAAGAAGATTTATCCCTGAGGCAGAAAAACAATTACCTGAACGAAGACAGATATAGATTACTGAGTACTGAGATACTTACTTCCTAAACGAGGGGATATATCCTTATGGAAGTAGCGACGCTAAGGAAGGGGAGACGAGGGAAATGACCGAGCGGGTGCGAAGCCCTGCCGGAGAAGGAGAGGCGGATAGCAGCCAATCCTGTGGGGTAATCAGGAGTGCGCTTCCCCGCAGGAGGGATTAGACTTTCCCAGCTACATTCCTCCATCTCAGGGTTTCACTCCTGGAGAAGAAATACACCATATGCACCAGATCTGGAAGCGGTTCAGGAGAACCCCCCTTTGCCACCCCCTTTCCTCCCTCAAAGCCGACGCCATCCACACATAAGCAGAGAGGTGCAGGGGATGGGGGGCAGCGCTGCGCCCCGGGGCTGAGGGACGGCAGGTCAGTGCCGGGGCAGGACCCCCTCCCGCTGTGGGGTGGCCGTGCATGGAAGAGAGGGGCTGTGGCATGAGGTGGGACGGGGTGTGTGGGTGCGCGCTGGGGGAGGGTGCCTTGCTGGGGAGGGAGGAAGCGAACGGAGAAAAGGGCTTCCCTGCATCGAGGGAAGAAGCCCCTCCGCAGGAGCTAGGGGGGATGGAGGTAGGAGGGCCTGCGAAGTGGGGGGCCTCTGGAGCAGGGATCGCTGCCTTTTGGCGGGGCCCTTGGGGAGGAGGGAGTCAGCCTCCCGGCGGAGGAGGGACCTGCGCTGGGGCGCTGGAGGGGAACCGAGGGGCTGAGGAGGTCTCTGCGGGCAGGGGTACCGGGATCGCGGTGGGGGGCTCTGAGAGGGGAGCTCGGGTAGGAGGGGAACGACACGACACCTGAGGGGTCTGCGGGGGCTCGGAAAAGATTTCGGTAGCGTTGAGAGGGTCTGCAGGGGGGCTCTGAGAAGCTCTGGGGGAACTCAGGGGTCAGGCGGGAGCTCTGAGGGCTCCGAGAGAGCAGGGCTGGGAACTGCCGGGCTTCGAGGGGTCTCGACAGGGATTTGGGGAAGGCTGAGGGAGCTCCGCCGGGATTTGGCAGAACTCCGTGGAGCCTCGGAGGAAATCTGGGAACGAGGAGAGGGGCTGCAAGGGGCTAGGGGAGCTGTGAGGGGCTGGTGGAAGCCCGCAAGGAGGCTCTGAGGGGATTTTGAGGGGGTCTCTGTGGGGAAAATCTGTGGGGAGGCTTTGAGGAGAGTCTGAGGGGAGGCTCTGAGGCGGCTCTGAGAGGATTTGGATGGAGAGCCCTTGGGGATGCCTAACGGGAGGTCTGAGGGGAGGCTCTGAGAGGATTTGAGGAGGCTGTCTAGAGATTTTAGGGTAGAGCCATGGGGACGCTTTGAAGATAAGTGGGTGCCTGAGGAGAGACTCTGAGGAGACCAGAGAGGCTTTGAGGAGGCTTGAGGGCTCAGAAGGCCGGGGAGGGGGAGCTGCGGGGGCGCCCCGGGGGCGGTTGCAAGTCCCCTCTNGGCAGGTGAGGGGAGTGCTGAGGGCGGGGGGCGCGGGGCGCGGGCGGGCTTAGGGGCCGCTCTCCCGCCGCTCTCCCGCCGCTGCTCTGAGGGCTCCTCCGCCTCCCCGCAGGGACCCCGCCGCCGCTGAGGAGACCCCCGCCGCCGGCACCGCCGAGGCACCGCCCGCACACCCCATGACGGCCGACTCCTGGAGGAACCTCATCGAGCACATCGGTAAGGAGCCGCGTCCGCCGCGGGATGTCCGGCCGCCGCTGCGCCCTCACACAACTTCGCCGCCTCTCCCGCTCCCCGCACCGACGGCGGCACAGCAGCCCCTAGAGGTGCCCCTCAGCCCGGCCGGACTGCACCTGCCGGCCCCCTGAAACCCCAAACCCAGAGCTAAAGACAAGCGGTGCACAGATTAGGGGAACCTACGGCGGGGTAAGGGCTTGTGCTGCAGGACCCCAACTCCCTCTCCTTGCTGGGAACCCCCTCACCGCTGGTGTAAAACATCATTACCGTGGCTTTTTGTGATCTTTAGGGTCATCAGGTTTGCACGTGTCCCGGCAGGAGATTAATGCTATCGTGGAACAAGCCTGACCCTTGTTCATAAATAATGATTATTCTTGTAATTGCAAAACAATCATTAAGGCTACCCCAAACTTTCTACTAAAACATGATTTTGCATACTCCAAAAGGCATAAGACTAAAGTATTTTGTCACCCATCCTGTTGGGTATTAGTTATATGCACCAGGTTTGCATCTATTCAGTGTACGAGCCACTGGCATAGCACTTTCAACACAGGAGTAAGTTGTTTTATCCTTTGTGGTCTATAATGAGGCAAAGTTGAGGTTATTGGGGTGGCTATGGAGGAGAAGACTATTAAGCTTTTGCTCTTATGGTATTTTCTTTTATTTTTTATCTTTATCTTTTGTGGGATGGGGAGAGGATGTCCACAGCTTGTTTCTTGGTTTCCCACATCAGAATTGTGACATTCCTCAGAGGGATTTCATCAACAGTGAAGTTAAATCCCATCCTGAGGCAGGTTTTATGGTGGGAATATAGAAGCTTTGTTTTTAAACAATCCTGCTCAGTTTCAGGAAATAGAATCAACATACTTGAATCTGGAGGGCAGGAATGTAGTACTTAGCATGGGAAAATCTAATAGATAACTGTCACAAACAGCAATGCAAACCTCCCTGGCAGGAACGAGAAGGCTTCTCAGGCTGGCTCTGCTGTTTGGTGACAGGCTGTGGCATGCAAAGCTGATTCTTGGTACACCTAATACCACTGGGACAGTGCTGAAGGAGGCTGGTGTGAAACCAGCAGCCTGCCAGCATCTGTCAGACAAACCAGCTGAGTTTGGGGCCTCCTGGAGCAAAGTGGTGAACAATTTGCATGAGTGTTGCCAGATCTGTTACCTGCTTTTGGCTGTGTAGATACTAACCTACCAAGGGAGCTGTGTCAAAACACTCAGTTTACTGGGACTGTGCACCTCAGAGATGAGATAAAAATACTAAAAGCAGCAGGAGTTCAGTGCAGCCCAGCTGCTATATTCATATATATTTTTATGTGCTGTATATCAGAGGGAAGCTGTGCAAAAGCTCTGCACAAATCAGTGTAACTGCAAGTAGGTCTGTTGCACCTTTATGGAGGAGACTGGGTTTTGACAATCTGAGGTGTTATGTTTATCCCCACCAGAGATGTTACATCAAATGGCTGGAGCTCACTTACTCCCTTCCCTCCCTCCTGCTTTTGAGACGTTAGTGGAATCTTTGCCTGAAACTGGAGCAGAGAATTTCAGAGAAAACCTCTCTGGGCCTCCTGGGATTTTACATAGTTTTCAATGCAATAACGTTTACTTTAAGAGCGCTAACTCTCTAAGGCGAGGATTTCCACAATTAGTAACTAGCTTTTCAATTCCTCTCCCAGGTTTTAAGAGAGCTGGGAAGGGAGACTGTGACAGCAAAATTAAATTGAATAAACAAAAAGGGAAATGTCTGTTATGTACTATAAAAATTATGTAAACATGCCTTATGAAGATCAGTCTTAAACACTTAAGTCAACAGATAATACCAAACTCATGCTCTGACCACAGGGTTAGCCAGGTCACAGTAGGGACAGTTGGGACATTAAGCAATGAAGGGAGCTTGTACAGGTCTCTGACATTTTGTACTTGTTCACTTACTAAATGTAAGCAATTACTAAGTAATTATATCATCTGAGTCACATTCAGCCATTGGTCTCAGCTTTTTTCTACACATTCAGTCAGTTCCCAGATGTATTGTTCTCATTTCAACCTGTCAAAACCTTGTTCCTTGACCTTGCATCTGTTACCCCTCCTGTGCTGTGACCACCTCCTGTTCCATCTGGACAAGGCTTTGGCATAGCTTCTCTCCATCTCTCTTATCTACATAATTTCTCTACCCATTGTAACCTCTTTACCAACATATGGGTAGACCCTTAGGACCAAAACTGCAGGGAACTCTTTTATCCTTGCTAGTACAACCCTCCTTATTTCTTCCTACTCTTCTGCCTAAACATCTACCTGTCTTTTGTCTTCCTTCTGTACCACCTTTCTGCTTTCTCCCCATGTTGTTCTCTGTGGTAGAGTTTCAGCCAGTCTCTCTTGCTGTCATTTCCAGTTGAGTTCTGGTGGTGGATGCTTTCCATCAGTCAGATCTTTCCATGTCTGTATTTGCTTTGCCTGCCACTGACAGCTTCGCAGCTCTTATCTGGTCAGTCAGGGAACCTGGAAACAAAACCAACTTTCATTATCTGGGTTTTATTTCCTTAAAAGCAAGAGAAAAATAGTCTTTTAAAGAGGGCTGCTCTTTGAATCTGCACAAGGAGCCCTAAATCCTCCTTACACAAAGCATCCTCTGACTTGCAAGGCAGGGCCAGCAGCACAACATGGCTGTATACCTCAGTCAAACACTGCAAGTATAATTACCTCCAATTTGAGTAAAATAGATTATGCTTCAGTTTCCCAGCGTGTTTTCCCTTGAGTCAAAAACTGCCCACATTGCTGCAGGATGTTGCTTCCAGCTTGTCCTGCTCACCATGGGTCAAAAAGAACCCAGAGCCCATGAGTACAGGCTGACCATATGGATCAGTACCACTGAAAGCAGCTCCAATTTAGCAGGCTCTCTGCTACATACCTGAAGGAGCCTTTCTACCCTGCTACATTCTCAGCACCCTCCCCGATGGTGAAAAACAGCCTGAAATGCTTAGGAAAGCCATATAAACCTAGTTGACGCAGAGAGAAATTACATAAGTGGCAGCAGCATGCAAAACTTCAGGGGAAGTCTCTTCTGCTCAGTATTGTGTAGGAGGCTAACAGAAGACTATATGGTTTCCTAGGCACAGCTACCCTTACTGCTATTTTAATCCGGTGTCGAACATCTTTCCAGGAAGAACAGATAACAGGACACACTCACAGACTGCAGTAATGCTGTGCTTGTTCCTGTGCCTTTCCCCAGCATATTTCCTATACAGTTTTAACAGTGACTGGTACAGAGCCTCATTGAAACTGGTCCAGAGATCTAATAGGGAGCAACATCTACATTTCTGCCCACCTTAGACAAACTTTTAACATTGTCTAAATGAGAGACATTTAAACATTGTCTCTCACCTTATTACACACAGAATCTCAGATCAAATATCATGAATACATGTGACCAGATAAATTTTAACCCCTGATGATCCAGACAAAATAAATTATTTAGCATGTTTTGTTTGACATCAAAGGCTTCTCTTTTTTCATTCATGTTACGCTCCAATTCAAGTATAAATCATGGGACATAATGTAAATTGTGCTGCTTTGATTTCATTAAGGAAGGAAAGTGACTCTGTGCTCATGCTCACCTGCCTTTACATGTCTTCTAAATTACATTTTATATTCAAGCAATTAAAATTCTGGGTCCTACAGATGGTTCAGAAAGAAAAATGGGACAGTTTGGAAGCCCTCAGAGAGACAAAGGATGTTCTAAAGATTGGTAATGAACTTCAGGATTCCTACCTTTTTTGTGCTGTTAGTTGACATTAGAGTGGGGCAAATCCTGTGCAATTTCATCTGCTCCTGAAGTTAGTAATTGAAACTTGGAAGACACCTGGTGTCATTGGTGTGCTGCCACATGGTGTGAACTCAGAGCCTGTTACTTAGCGCTGTAACAAATAGGTACCTTTTGGATGTTAATTTTGTATCTTCAAGCATCATAGAATTGAGAAGGAAAACAGCAGGATATTAAGCACCATGTCCAAGGCTAACCATGAAGTCCATACCAAAACAAACCTAGTAACTGTAGCTAGTTGTCCCAAAACTTCACCTGTCCAGTGCCAGTAACAGCAGCTCAGTGTCTCCTCATTAAGGATTTTTGTGACCATCAAATTGCTCCTTTTAAAGTAATTTCAATGTGTGCAGTATTACTTTTCCAGACACACACTTAGACATAGATATCAACCTATATAACTTGTAACACAGCAATATAACAGAGAAAATAAAGGTTTAAAAGACATTTAAAAGCCTGACAAATCGCTTCTTTTATGTCTTCTGAGTGATCATGGATTCATTTGACTGTGTTACTAAATGTTTTGTGAGAACAGATTGTTAACAACACTTTAGATTTAGAAATGGCCTTCCATTTATAGTTTCCACTTCTGGCTGAAATAGGAATACCATAATTGGCTTTTCACTCTGCATGGAAGGGATATCTCTCACCTCTGCTGAGGTGAACTAAGCAAAGCAGTTGTCCTTTCCCACAATACTTTTCTACAATCTCATTCAGTTGTAACCTCTCAGACCTGTTACGTTCCTTCCTAGGGCTCTTGTACCAGGAATATCGAGATAAATCTACGCGCGACGAGATTGAAACCAGGCGATTGCAAGATTCACAGACAGACCCTGAGGAGACTTCGCCAAGTGAGGAAACCCCATCTGAATCAGAACC
Organism: Tichodroma muraria; assembly: GCA_013390105.1. Classification (NCBI taxonomy): domain Eukaryota; kingdom Metazoa; phylum Chordata; class Aves; order Passeriformes; family Sittidae; genus Tichodroma; species Tichodroma muraria. Next base: position 62,109 of record WAAG01007344.1, on the reverse strand, counting down.
CACAAGTACAATCGAAAACAAAGCTCCGCCACAAATCAATTTGCTGAGAAATTCCAACTCCAGGTTCAACTTATGGCAGGATCTTCCTGAGGTCCAGAACAGTGGTGTCCTCAGCATCCTCCAACCAGATGAGATCAAGCTGCAGGAGGTAATGGAGGAAGGCAGAATATTTCTTAACTGTGTTGCTGCTTAAGAAATAGAGAGTGAATTAGGCCAAATGATCAAGATTTAAAAACTAAAAGCTTCACAGCAGTCACAGACAAGCCTTGCCCTGTTGAGTACTTTCTGAGTTGCACTGGTTAGCACATCATTCACTCTTTTTTGTGAAACTGCAGATGTTGTTCTATATGCTATTGCTGCTGGACATTTCTATAGCAAAAGGAACTTCTTTTTCCTTTTCTGATTTAGTGTTAGGAACAATTTACAAAGGAAGAGGGATATTTAGGAGGTTTTTACAAAAGAGCTATTGGTTCCAGTGCACATTAATCCTCTTCTGAAGTTACTATCAGGACACATAACTTTCCACCAGAAATCTTAGAAGAATTCAACTTCTTGAAGTTTCAAAAAAACTGTAAGGTTTTGAATATGATGACATTAATAGAAACAGAGGAGATAGAGATAGATAAACATCCTTATATTTAATTGTTGTTACTTGGAACCTATTACAAACAATAAAAAATAATGACAGGTATATTTGCATTTAGCCACGCAGTGCAGTGACATCACTATTTTAGAGCCATGCGCTGTGACTTACAGGACTGCATCAGACAGTGAAAGGAGTAGGTTGGGGTAGCTGTCACAAGTGATAACAACATCGATTGCACCACAATTTACAACTGCTTGCTATTTTGGGTATCATGGGGAGCGTGAGTGCTCTGTCACCGCATAGCTCTGCATTTATAGCCAGCAGTGGAGAGAGCAAAACACCTTGTTTAGTGTTTGGTTTGCATGGTTGGTATGAGGGGTGGGCTTTCCAAGGCTCAATCCCACAAATCCAACTGTCCTCCTTGCACCAGGATTGCTTCTGACGAGATGGTTGTGGCAGCGTATCTGCTTAGCCCTGGCTCATGGGATTGTACCCGAAGTGCTGAAGAACATCTCAGGGTGCAAGCAGTCCCTCCTAAATTCACTTAGACTTCCATAATCCGCACTGATGAACACCTTGTGCACACAGTGCCAGTCCTGGCTAGGACTGTAACTTGGCTGTCACACTGGAAAGGCTCATCTCGTGCACCCCAAGGGTATGATGGGCAGGGCCGTGTCATTCACACCCTTGGTGGAGGGGACTGGTGTTTATATACAATAGTTTGAGCTGGCAAACACAGGCTGTTAGTGTATCAGGGTTAGGGCTGAAGGTGAACGAAATGATTTGTTGTTTTTCCATGTTCTTCTTCTGTGCTGGTTATTTGGATTTGTTCTGTTTACCTGACAAAACACGGTACTTCCAAGTGCCAGCATTACAAACACAGTCTGGCATCTGAAAAGATTACAAGCTTTTGTTTTTATTTTTGCTTCAAAATGAAGAATCTTTTATGGGGAAATATTTTACGTAAAAGTGTGCATTATAGATTTCAAAACTTGTCATTTCTGTTGTTATATTCATTACCTGTATGTGTTTTTGGGAAAAAAAATCTCTGTGCTGAAAAATCCCAATATTAAGTTTGCTCAATTTTCTTGTCTCTGTTCAAATAACGAGAGAAATAAAGCAGTTGGAGAATGGGACAGTTCTGTCATAAAGAAGTGCTGTGTCTTCTCCACTGTTAGTTTATCAGACCTGAAATTTTCTTCCTGCTTGTTCTGGGATTAGCACAGTAAGAGATTATAAAATTGCTCAAAGCCAGAAAGCTGTGAAATTGGCTGAACATTGAACAGATAGAGTGGAGAATTTGCTTTGTGAGGAGAATCAAGGTCAGAAAACAAGGAGGGCTAGAGAAATCACTGAAGCTATTGAAGAGATTAAGTTGAATTCAGCCTTGCTATTAGCAAGCACTACTTGCTCCTGCAGTTCTGGAACTCTACTCATGTTGGATGTGAACTGTGAGAGTGAGCTGTACATGAGGGCTTAATTTAGTGAATGTAAGATGTTCAGCTTCATGAAGGAGAATTGGAGAAGTTTTCCTGAAGTACATGACAGCAGAAATTCTGAAGTAAGCATCTTAAAGACAAAACTGTATTTTCTTACCCATTTTATCTTCAAAGCTGTAGTAAACACAGGGACTGGAAAAGATTGCATGTCTTCAGCCAGGAAAGGTGGAGCAAGAGTATTATTTTGACCATAGGGAGAAATACTGGTATACAAATGGAAAGAAAGTTGAAGTTAACATCCTGCTTCATAGCTGAGGAAGGGAACACCATCGTAGCTGTGACAGAGCAGGGCTTAAACAGTCAGAGAAAAAGTTGGTTATCTGAAATATTCTTCAAAGTGAGACTAGAACAAGAAGAGAAATCTGGTGTTCATTAGTGGCAATGATGGAAAATTACTGAGCAGCTCATCAATGCAACATTAAAAAAAACAAAACAGATTTTCAAGCATCAAAACAAGAAACTTGACTGGAAGAGCAGTGGATGCTTGAAAATCATGGAAAGTGATTTTTTTATTGGCCCCATTGGAACAAACAAGCCAGATATTTTTACTATGGATTTCATTATTTCTTCAGTATAGCCTGCATTCTGGACCTGTCCTTGCAGGTCTGCCACCCTCCACTATGGCAAACAGCAAACATACACAAATTCTACAGTCAGACTTGGCATAAAAAAATTCCTGACTTGGAGTCTCTGGAAAGCTACAGTGCAAAATGATTGGAGGTATCAATCTCTATTTCCACTTCTCTCGTTTATCAAATAAAAAGGTACAGTTAAAGCTGTACAAGTTACATTTAGGACTGAGCCAGTCATGCAGAAAGAGAGAGGTTCTCTCACAGGTTCACCCAGTGCCTGGGTAAAGCTTCTGGGAGAAGCTGAGCTGATACTCCTTCACTTTTCTTATTAGGAATCTGCCCTTGAAAAAAAAATCCAGCATCCTCTTGTTTCTTAAACACTATCTGTTCCACAGTCATTAGCTAAGTTCATCTATATCAACATATAGATGAACCTTTGCTCACCTTTGCTCTGTCGTCCTTCTGGGGGCTGTGCAGGCACAATCTCCTCATCTGGTGCAGGAAACCACTTGTTGGACTTAAGTGCCCACTGGGAACATTTCCTAGGCTTTCCAGTCCTGCAAAGATCTGAAACGTCACTTCAACTGCTATTTTAGCAGCTCTGGATTGAGTAACAGTCCCTTGCTGTACCCATTCACCCAGATCTTGGACTGCAGCACAGTGTCAGGGACACAACCCAGGTCTCCACCTCAAGTTCTTATGTGATGCACAGTGATATTTCCAAGAAAAGGCCAAAAACTGATCAGTGAAAATTCCAAATAATTTCTTTAAAGACAAAAAACAGACAACAACCAAGCCACAAGACAGACCCCCAGCTAATTTAGAATGTATTTTTCTATGTACACATCACAGAAAACACTTCGTATACCTGTGGCTCCATCAGACCTCCTCAACTTTAGCTGGACTCCAGCAGCCACAGAGAACCAGCAGAGCTCAGGGACTGGCACCTGCACTGCCTGGCCAACTCCCCCCTCAGCAGGATGCAGCAGAGGAGCTGTGAGCACAAGGGGAGCATTGAAGCAGCTTTAGATTCAAGGGAACAAAACTTTCACTGGACTACCAACTACCTCTCTTAGTAATGGCAGCATGGGCATCCACCCCAGGACAAGGAACCCAAGGTACCCCTTCATCAAGAGATGCCTGAAGGATCTAACAACTTTTTATTTTGTTGAACCTCTTGTGAGAATCTTCAGTTAATCTTACTTCAACTAATGGATTCAGTAGTTGTGTAAACAAACACCTTTTGTATCTTCCTCTGAACAGAGACAACATATACTCACCCAGAGAGTAAGGGATCTCAGTGGTAACAGTGGAATGTCCCTGCAGCAGTTGCTGCAGGGTGGAAGACTTTATATCTACATCTTATTAAAATGATTTTTATCTCTGAACCAAACCATCAATTTGTCTGCTTCCACAGACCGCATCCTTGGCCTGAGGAAACTGGGCTTTGCTCCAGAGCTTTCTCTTCTAACAGGATAAGCAAAGGCTGAAATTTGGAGTTTATTTATGATTTCTGGTAGTAGTTAGGGACTACTGTGTCTTGTCCTGGTCTGTTGCGAATTGGGGCAGAAAAGTGTATGGCCAGGGCTGACCAGGGAGTCTCACTCGGACAGTAACAGCTGTATTTCCTCTAGGTCAGGGCTGATGGCTGTGGGAGGAAAACTTCCCTATTGAACTCTCTGTCTCCTATAACATGTGATAAATGCATTGTGGGCTTACCTCTCCCTGCAGCCCGGGCCTGCAGGGTGTGTGCAAGGTCCACGACTGTGCAGCGCAGATGTTCTCTTTAATGCCTGGTATGCCTCTCTGTAGAAGTAGAAGGTACCTGCTGACTTCCTTTTTTGTGATTTTCCCCCAGGCCATGTTTGAGCTGGTTACTTCCGAAGCATCGTATTACAAGAGTCTGAATCTGCTGGTGTCTCACTTCATGGAGAACGAACGTCTGAAAAAGATCTTACACCAGTCTGAGGCACACATCCTCTTCTCCAACGTGCTGGATGTCATGGCTGTCAGTGAGCGGTAAGTCGGCTGCTGAACGGCACTGAAAGCAGTAGCTTTAGGTAACTGCAGTTGTAGAGGGATGGAGGAGCTGACTTCTCCTGGGAATTGCCTGGGACAGATAGGTCACAATTAATATGGGTGCTGACTTTCTCATTTAGCTTCCTGTTGGACCTCGAGCAGCGGGTGGAAGAGAACATCGTGATCTCTGACGTGTGTGATATTGTCTACCAGCACACAGTTAATCACTTCTCTGTGTACATCACCTACGTCTCCAACCAGACCTACCAGGAGAGAGCCTACAAGCAGCTTCTGTGAGTTCTAGCACTTGTTGCTGGACTATTTTGCAAAATTGTACAGGCCACAGATTTAGTTGTAATTTTGGTATTTATGAGAAAGGGCTGGATAGCACAGAAACAGGGTTTCCCACATCATGATTTCTTACTGCATCTATAAAAAGAAAACACAATTAAAGGCTTAATTGTAGTAAGGATGTATTTCCTTGTAATAAGGGTGGATTGATGCAGGTAACTTGGCAAGTAAATTCAAAGCCAGCATTTCTCAACTGTAGGAAGTATTTATGGTGCATGCAGGGCCACATGCTTGTGTAATGCACCTATCTTTAAACTGCAAGTAGAGGCAAGAGATTGAAGGCCAAGAATATAATATAGATCTCCGATGAGAACAGCACATTCTCAGCAAGGCATTTGATTTTCCCCAATTTCATAATTATTCTTTTTCAGAATAACAGGATTTTTTTAAAAGGAGAGGGGAAAAAAGCTATTTTCTTCACATTCTAGTGTTATACACACAGACCTAGGCCTGAGGATATAATCCAAGATATTTTTGTAGTATTTTCCAGTGTAGCAAGACTTTTGGTCCAGTAGGAATTCTCTGATACCAGCTCGAAACAACAAGTGCCCTACAATCTTGTCTTTGAGAGGAGAATCGTTTTTTCTCTAGTTACAATGTCCTGGATTCTTTCAGGACAGCCCATTGCACATGCTGCAGTGTATTTTCTCCTACAGCATCAGCTGGTTCAGGCAAGAGTAACAATGTCTAGTCATTTCATTTCTCTGATCTTTAACCTTTGAGGAAAAAAGAAGAATATTAAGGGGCCTTTATTGAGCTTGGCCTGCTGTTCTCTGCAAAAAGAGGGTACCACAGGGTTTTCTTCAGTCAGAAGTGAGCAATACAGCTGCAGAGTTTGCCTACCGCCATTATCTAAACACTTAGAAACAAAGCAGCAATAGGCTGGATTACTTGAGCTTGAAAGGGACCTGTTGGAGATGAAGTATTCCTAAATGTGAATTCAGAGGGCAGCATTTCTTTTGTCTGCAGGAATACATAAAGCAAATTGAAAAGAACAGACTCCCTTCCCCAGGCTCCCAGCTAGCACAGGAATTTTGCAATACTTGGCTGAACTCAAAGCCTGAGGTGGGTCCCAGTTTCCCCCATCTGACTGTTCCTCAGACACATGCAGTTCCATTCTGCCATGAGTCACACTGTCACACAGGTACCTGCTGCAGCAGGGAGGAGCACTGCCAATGGCTTCTTTTGAATGTTGTAAGGAACACACAGTACAGACAGGTTTTGCACAGTTAGCAACCTCTTTGCATCCATGCTGTTTCCGCTAGCCAGGACTCCAGCAGCACAAGCCTTGCTCAGGTTCGCTCAGTCTGTGGCTGCCAGGAAGCTTTGTCTGCCTGTGGCAGCTGGGACTGCTCAGCTCTGCACAGCTGTGTCTGTGGCCCAGATGTGCCCTCATCTCCTGCAAGTATCATCAGGGAAGGCCTGGGCACAACCCCTGCCCTTCTCAGGCCAGATAATTATTTTCATCCTCTTGCTAAGCAGCAAGGAATATTCGAGCTTGAGCTACTTTCTGGCTTGTCGTGTTCTTATGACTTTGTGAATTTCACCTTATCACAGATTTCCAACTGTGTAAAAATATATAATTATGCCTCTGATTCATTTACTTGGACACACACCCCATTCACATACACCCACACACGCAGTGCATGCTGCTGAGCTAGATATGAGCACATGTGAACACTGCCGTGGCTTGTACATTAGAAGTCTATTTTTTCCCTCCCCCAACACTATAAATAGTTTTAGAATTAAACTAAAATACACTCAGAGGCATTCAGTCCCCTCCTTCCTTCTTCTCTCCTATTGGGAGAGGCCAGGCAGATGCTGTCTCTGGGACCAAGCTGCTTTTTGGTCACCAGCCATATACCAGAGTCCCAGGCAGGGTAGCACTCAAAGTTCTCAGCTTCTCTATCTCTCCTCTCAGCCAGGACAAACCAGCCTTTCGGGAAGTGATCTCACAGCTGGAGCTGGATCCCAAGTGCAAAGGCCTGTCCTTTTCTTCCTTCCTGATTCTGCCATTTCAAAGGATCACTCGACTCAAGCTGCTGGTGCAGGTAGAGTTTTGCTCTTCTCTCTCTCACAAAGGACTTCTGGATCACTCCTGGAGTTTTCCTTTCCCATGGCTGTGAATAGGGCTTAGATACAGCCACGATCGACCACAGAACTGGATGAAGCCTTTCCACAGAGAATTCTGACATTCACCACAACTATGGAAAAAGGATTTCAGTCACTTGGAGTCCATCCTCAAATTAGTGTTGAATTTGCCAGATTAGCTTTTACTGAGTGAAAGAGTTGAGGAGCTTTGTTGAACTGCCAGAAGGGGTAGCAACAGTCTGTTAACCCAGCTGCCTGATGGTTAGGATGGTGACACACGCATGCAGTACAGCTGGATGACATAGGGATGCTACACCATGGTGGCTTGGACCAGTCAGACATTTTCCTCCTGTGCTTTGCCATCTTATCTAAACACTGCTGGAGAACATGCTTCTAGGCATGAGGAAACAGCTCAGTCCCAAGTGGCCTTATCCCACTGGGATTACCAATAACACTGTTTGTTAGCGCCAGCTCTCGTTATTTATTAATTTATTTTTATAAAATAAGAATCTACCTGTTATATTTCTCTTAGATATAAGGTTAGATGGGAACAGGTTTTAATGAGAAAGAGGAGCTATGAGGTGAGAGTCACTGTACTGTGTCACCTTTGCTGTAATTAGGCTGATGGCCAGAAGTAATTTGTAGGCTAGCAGACCTTTCTGTGCTCTCACATTGGGATCAGCATTAACACAGCCTTTTCTCCCCTGCAGAATATTTTGAAGAAAGTGGAAGAGAAATCTGACAGGGAATCCACTGCCCTGGATGCACATAAAGAACTGGAAACAGTAAGTTTGAATAAGTTGACAGAAGGCCATTAAGATTAAACCACCATGCTCATTACACACACACACACCCCCCCCTGAAAAATTCACCTGCAGACTACATTCTGTCCTGGAGCTGTTTCTTTGAATCCTGTCACTGTGTTTCCAGAGGGTTTTTTTTTTTTCTAAAGTCTGAAAGATGGACTAGTCTACTTTCATTTAGATGTCAGTGACAGCAAATCACTTGCTAACAATAGATGTATGTTTCTGCCATAGGAAAGAGCAGAGAATGTTTTCCTTTAGAGTCTTCAAGAACACAGAATGTTTTTGCAGACACCTGAAGGTGATGGATCCCACTGAGAGGTGTGATTAGGTGCAGAGTACAACTGTGTCAAGTTTCCTCCGACACAGCACTCTTCTTCCTCTGACCTAGAATAACAGCTTCCTAATGAAGTACACAAGCCAGCTTTTAGCCCTCTTCTCTGAAGCTGGCAGGTAGGTGTGGTGTTCAGCTGTGCTAGTTACTGATGTGTACAAAACCCCAGGAAGGCAGTGGGATGTTTCTCACCTGGGCTGTTCCTGATATGGTTAGACAGGATAATACCATATCTGAATGGTCTAGACATAGCTGGCAGGTACATGGGCTGGGACAGTGTTTCAACCCTTCTCCATCAGAAGCTTGGAACATCTCCTGACTCCTGCAGTTCAGCACAAGTATTTGAAATTGAAAACTGTGATAAAATATCAGCCTGAGGATGGGCCTGCAGTCTGTGACTGAAACACTAGAACAGAACAGGCTCTTGGATTTGCCCTGAACCTTGTCTAGTCTAGGAAGTGTATGCTTGGAGATCACTAGGGATAGAGACAGGGACTTTATCAATGAAGGATGTTCTGCATTGAGTTTGTATTTGCAGAATCCCTCTTGATACACCTGGTAGCCAATTATTTTTCCATTGGTCAGTCTCCTGAGGAAGGCTGTTCCTGTAGCATGCAAATGACTATAGCTGCTGATGGAAAAATGCTGGGTTTGTATTCAGTTATCAGCAACTCACGTGATCAGTTTACTAATTCTTTTGCACAGTAAAACACCTACCTGTAAGTGTTTAAGCTTAGATACCTAATATCCAGCTAGGTACAGGCATCACAACAGAGACCATCTGATGCCTACTTTTTCTGTAGGCTTATTCTCTCTGTTTGAGAGGTAAGAGCTGATCACAGTTTCAGTTACTGATATTCTGATAGATTTTGAGTGGCAGAAACAGAGCACAAAGTGGAGCTTGTTCTCCAATGTAATTTTTCTACCTAGCCAGTTCTCAAGAGAGTTGCTCCTTATGAAACAGGCAGTGGCATCTAGGTTAAGGTCCCTGTAACAGCGTAGTGCTTGCACGTTGGTTGTGGTTTTTCAGTTAAAAGTTTGTACTCAGAACACAGCTGGGCTCTGTATGATGAACATCTCTTTGCCTAGGACATTTCATAGCCCTGGCATCTAGTGCTGCTTGGCAGAACTACAGCATTTGCATTTTTGAAAAGAAGATGTTTGGCTTCATTCTCTCCTTGAAGATGATACTGTACACGCACCTCGTTTCAAATGTTGGCAACAGGGAAAAATGAAATATATGGTGTGTCAGGATCTGAAAAACAAGCTGTTCCTTTTGCTGTGCAACCAGAAGCTCTGTTTTATACTGTCTGGCTCAGTAACTGAATGTAGACACCCAGTATGTCCTCTGACAATGAGCTTCTACCTGTAACACCTCCTGGGTGTTCAGGAGTTTCTTGGTTGTTTGGGGGATTTTTTCCCCTTCTCTTTTTTATGCACCCACAGTGCTGATAAAAGAACTTGACTTGGTCAATTCCTGTTATAGCAGGGCACTTACCTGATCGTGGTCAGGCCTTTTCATGCTGTCTGTCATCACTTACCTGCTTAAAGCCAGCAGAGACAAACCTTTGTGCTCTCTTTTCCCAGGTGGTGAAAGCATGTAATGAAGGTGTCCGGAAGATGAGCAGAACAGAGCAGATGATCAGCATCCAGAAGAAACTAGAATTCAAGATCAAGGTATAAGCACAGGCTGGACAGTTTTGGTTCACTATCTGCACTTTGCAGACAGCCTGCAAAGGGGCTCCTGTGAAGGGGCTGCTGCAGGCACAGCACCTCTGTGTGCGCTCAGTACACACCCACTGCAGAGGCTGGGGCAGCACCAAGGCCAGTGTGGTGTGCACGTACACAGGTGGGACACACTGACATCACCTCTCCTGTGCACTGTGCTCCTGCTCCAGCATTCAGGTCTGGCTCTTACCTCTTACCTCTCTCCAAAACATAGGTCAGCTTTCAGCTGTTATTTTACATACAAAATATGTTAAAGGTAGGTGAAAGCTACAAAGCAAAACACTTTAAAACTGAAAAATATCCAGAGACTGTCCCACCATTTTAATTCTTTCCTGTACTTATGCATTGTGTACAGTCTCTAAATACCTGCTGCTGATCTGTTTCAGCTCCACTGAGGGATTTAATAAATCAATAGGGGTGTCTGATCAGAACTCAGTTGATATATACCATGAAATTCCAATGCCGAGTATAAAGTAGTCAGTTCTTGAATGCTATAAAGATGCTTCTCAGGTCAGTCTGCTTCACAAACTTGAAGGATCATATTTAGCTTCCAAGCAATCTTTTTATGTACCTGAACAACCAAAACAAAAAAAATTGAGTTTTACAGAGCACTTTACCAAGTGTGTCAGGGCTAGACTGCAGTTCACAGGACAGTAGTAGATTAGGGAAACTACACAATTTCCTCCACCTCTTGTAAAGCTGAGGCTGTAATGACAAGCAAGAGCTGGTTCATCTCTGGAGCAGATCTGCCTTGGGAACTGGCATGGGTAGGGCTCTTCTGGGGAGAAGAGTGCAAGGAGTTGAAGAGAAAGGTTGTGCCACCATGCATGTGATGAGTACTGGGAGTGAGGGTGGAAAGAGTGACAGTTATACAAGTATTTTTCAATAATCCAGTCACTTGGAAGTGTAGTGTTCTTCTAGTACAAGATGTGCTTTGTTCTGGGCTTCTTGGTTTTAGCACAATATGTGTTGAAACTCCAGCAGAAGTGCTGTGGTAGGTGCATGGACAGTATCTCCTCCTGACTGGGACAGACCTAACCAAGGAAATCTGTTTAACCTTGGGGTTTTTGTCACCAAAAGGCCAATTCTGTGGTATGGAAAGTCAGTCTCACTATTTAGGAAAGTTCAGCCCAGGTGATGGGATCTCTCAGAAAAAAATAGGGCATAGGCTGTTGTTTCATTCCAGCACTTGGCACTCCGGCATTGCCATCCTTAAATGTCTGTCCATCCTCAGGCCCCTGTTGTACCCCGTCTGACCTCTGTCACACTGTGCTGGGCTGTGTGGATGGCAGAGCACACTGCAGCTCTGCTCCAGCCTCTGCAGTGCAAGTTGTGGTGATGGGAGCTCACCACCCTTCCTTTTACATCTCTTGGTGCATCATAACCACTTGAACCTGTGGGGGTTTGCTGCTCTCCTAAACTTTGCAATCTTTTCCTCCCTTCTAGTCTGTACCCATCATCTCTCACTCCCGCTGGCTGCTGAAGCAGGGGGAACTGCAGCAAATGAATGGTCCAAAGACATCACGAACGCTTCGCACCAAGAAACTCTTCAGAGAAATCTACCTGTTCCTTTTCAATGATCTGCTGGTGATTTGCCGGCAAATTCCTGGGTGAGTGCAAAATTCAGGTAGTACACAGGATACTTCATTAGTTCTATTGACCCAGGTTTATCCAACCTGTGACCCCATCCTGTCCCTCAGGTACAGGGAGGGCATCCTGCCTGACGTGTACACCTCCCTCCAGCAGTCACCTTGCCTTTGAGCACAGCTGACTCTGCATGGATGGCACAGCTCTCTCCAGCTGAAAATTCATGGCCAACATGAGTTAAACAGATCCCAGGACAGATCTGCCAGCAGGGTGACTATGCATCCAGCAGTTCTGCAGGGTGGCAGTGAGTTATATTGGCTGGTGAGCTGACCCTGGAGACTTGTCTTCCTGTCAAGAAGTGATTTTTGACTCATTGCTGCCTCAAGAACAGCTCAGGTTTAGTCAGTTTAAGAAAGCCAACTAGAAAGTTAGTGTAGCAGGGAGGGGTATAAATTTCGGCCTGAGGCCAGTGGTTATATTTGACACGGTGTAACCTGCTTCAGGAGGAGGAGGATGTTTTTTGTGCTGAGGACTGTGTCTTGTGCAAGCGGACACTGATGAAATACAGCAGCAGAGAACAGCGTGCTCTTTGTGGCATGAATTAGACCCACTGGTAGGGAGCATCTTGCCTGTCCACTGTTCCTAATGAACGTGTCGCCGCTGTGTCTGTACGCTGGGAAATGTTTTGCTTCTGTGGCAACTTGTATCCAGAAAACACAGAGGCACTTCATAAATAGGAATGAATTAAGCCTCACAATCCCCTTTGAGGGAGCGCCATCTGTGTTTTGGACATGGGGAACTCAGAGCAAGCAACTTGTTCCAAGCCATCAGGGATGCTCAGGGCAGAGCACATTGCTTTGCAGTGGGTTTTCATGGCCACACGCTCATCCCTTCCCACAGCAGGACATCTTTTTTCCTCCTGCCATGCAGCAGCTCCTGGTCTGTCCTCAGTACAATTCTGGGTGACTGAAGTCAAAGTCTTCTGCAATAACCACAGTTTTTCCTAATCTCTCTAACCTCTCCCAGGGACAAGTATCAAGTGTTTGACTCTGCTCCCCGAGGACTTCTTCGGGTAGAGGAGTTAGAAGATCAGGGGCAGAGTTTGGCCAATGTCTTCATCTTGAGGCTGCTAGAGAATGCAGATGACCGGGAGGCCAGCTACATGCTGAAGGCATCATCCCAGTGAGTACCAGTCCCCCTGCCAGCGCTCAGCAGAGCTCTCTCTCTACATCCTGCCGTCGTGGGGACCAGCTGTCCAGGCTTTCCGGGGGTGGGCAGGGAGGGATCCCACTGCTGCTGCTGAGCTGGCCCTACCAACCTCTCTGCCCAGCATAACTCTCCCGAGGCTACTGAAAGGCACCGGTCACCTAGGCAGGTTTCTCTCCTGCATGGTGTATTTGAGAAATCTGGGGTGGTGGACAGACAGGCAGTTCCTGTTCTGAGGCAGAGAGGTCAGAAATCGGCCCAGGCACCGTGCCGCAGCTGATTTACAGCCTGCAGCATATTCAGAAAGTAAAACCAGCAGGATATACACTGACACACTCAAATGGCTCCGCTGACTCACAAGGATCATGGCCATGCCCAAACAGCCCTGTGCAGCAAAGTGTCTTCTGCTTGTGGGTGAAGGTGGGAGAAAAGGCTACTTCCTCTATGTCCCCACAGCCAATGCCAATCTTGTGCAGCCCTTCTGCTGCTCAGGGCTTCCTTGTCTCCCTGGATACAGGTTTTCTGGCTCACTGATTTTTCACTTCAGGCTCCAACAAGCTCAGGCTGGGCAAATGATTCAGCTGTGCTAGCACTGACCCAATTGTTTTGGAGCACTGGGCATGGCTTTCTCACTGATCCAAGCATTGCTGGGCCCACATTTTCTAGCCACCAGCTAGAAACAGCTCCTAGAAACAATGCATATCTCCAGGTTGATGTTATCTGCTGTCAGTAGGCTGGTGTTCATCATCCATATTCCTAAATGAACACCAGCCCTGGGGTTGCACCCTGACCCCCGACTCCCCACCGCTGCAGCATTGGCATCAGGACAACGATGCCAATTGCTGTGCCCCCAGTACAGTGAGCAGCTGCACCTTCTCCCCAGACATATGGCTGCAGCTCTGCTGCACTGAAAATAGAGATGTCAGTCACACTATGCAGGGCAAGCGCACGTGTGATGTCTGTGAGGCTTGTCTGTGCAGCAAATGATAAACCAGGCCAGGATTTGCTCAACTCAGGGGAGGCAGTCGCAGGTCCATGCTCTGCATCCTGTCCCATCTTCTAGGTGGCCACAGCAGGTATGTGATCCAGAACAGGGCTTCCCAACAGGTCTTGATACTGAAATGTGACATATCAAATGAAGGCTGCTGTTTCAGAGATGCAGGAATGATGGAGACAGTACTGGACCCAGACTGAAAAACGAAATAGTTAGAAGAGATAAGTGGGTGCCAAACAGAGACTTCTGCATCTGTTCTGCAGCTCTTGCATCAGGAAACAATGACCTGCTCAGTGGCAGCTTACAGCTCATGCCCTGGGTGGGCTCTGCCAGGAGCTGACACTTTATTTGGACACAACTGGTTGCACTGATAGAACTGGAGTGTGGGTGGGCTTCTTGCAGGCTGAGGAGCTGGGCACTGTGGGTGGATCCATGGAGCCCCACAAGGATCTGTGTGCAGGGCCAGCGTGCGGACAGGGCCACAAGCACGGCAAGACTCTGGGTGTGACCTCTGCATGTTATAGCTCCTCTGTGCACAAGGCCCTCATCCCACATGTCTTCATGTGGTGTGACCTGCAAGCGACTCCACTGATCCTTGGCATTGTTCTTCATACCTGAAGTATAAAGTATTCTCATCCCCACAGATCAGCCTGCCAGCACTTGTCCTTTACATCCCACTTTTAGGCCCCTCTCCTCCCTGAAGACACTCCCATGGCTTTTCATGTGTGTCAAGCTCAGGCTTTAAAACCACCTGAGAAGGTAGAAAAATCTGGCTCTCTGGCAGCTGGAAGCACAGCTGGTCCTCCAGGCAGAAGCTGGAGCCTGTGAAGGTGAACTGCCCTATTTCCTCATGGGGCTGAGGGAAGCCTGAGGGAAGCCTGAGGGCAACCAGGCCTGGGACTTCTCTGGCATTTGTGAGATCTTCATCCTCCCAACCGCAGGTCCAGGTTTTGCAGCATGCTGTTCACATGGGTCTTGTTGCCAAGCAAGTGGTTCCCTTGGTGTACTGCAGTGCTCTTCTGCAAGGGAATTAATCACCTCTGTCCTTTAAATGTTCCTACGCAGCAGTTGCGGGAATAAATGATTCCTGGAAAAACTGCTCCTGTTGACCAGCCCAGCCAGGAGCTGCTTTTGCTTGTTACTTTGCAGAGAATGCCAGGCCCCCCACCTTGCTGCTGGCTCTCAGCAGCAATGCCAGCAGAGGGACCCTCCCCAGAGAGGGACTGTGCTGCCTGTGGGGGACAGCCAGGGCTGTGCAGCAGGGCCCAGAGCACTGAGTCACATGTAACATCCCAACCAGGGTATCCAACAGTGGGGCTCAGCATCACCACTGAACCCAGGACCCCGGAGGGGCCGGCAGGAAAAGGCTGGGAGGAAGAATATGAAGTCCAGAACAGGCTGGGCAGAAGAACTAGGGCCCCTACAACACTTTCATGTTCACAGCTTTGATTTGTCTCCCCTGTCCAGGAGTGAAATGAAGCGCTGGATGATTTCACTAGCCCCAAATCGGAGAACCAAATTTGTTTCATTTACATCCAGACTTGTTGGTAAGAGACACGGCATGGGAACTGGGAGCTCTTCACCCCTACCCCAGGGCATCTTATTCTGCCTGATCTCAGTGCAGCCACATATCTGGGACAAATGGCAAAGCTGAACCCTCTCCCTGGGCTCCCCTCCCTTTCCACCATCAATACCTGCTTGTCTCTAGGCCTGGCCCTGACCTCAACCCCTCCAACCTGGGCTGGGCTGCACCAGCCTCCCATCCAGGCTGCTTGTGGCTAGCACTGTGGTGGTGACATGAACCTGAGTCCCTTCCCAAGAGTTGTTTCCCCAGTACCAGTGGCTAGGGCACTCCCTGGCTTCCCCAGAGGCCCTTACCAGATCAGAGGGACCATGTGCAGAGCTTATGGGGCTACAGCCACCCAAACTGTGCTGTCCTTCAAGGGGCTCCATCCCAGTCCATCTCTCACTCTTGCCCTGTTCCTTGGCAGACTGCCCACAGATCCAGTGTGTCCACCCATACGTGGCCCAGCAGCCTGATGAGCTCTCCTTAGAACTGGCTGATGTCCTCAACATCCTGGACAAGACAGATGATGGTACGGGGAAGGGATGGGGATGGGCTGGGAGTCGCTGTGGAAGGATGGGCTTTGCTGCAGGCAGGCAGGTGCAAGTTACTGCCTTCTCCTAATAGCCAATCCCGGTTGCCTAAGTTGTGGCAACACTGGCAGAGCCTCCCAGCACCAGCTGTGGGCCATGGTAGAGCTAGCACAGCCACCCCAGATATAGCCCAGTGCTATTCTTAGCTTCATGATGGCTCACAGCCATGTGGTCGTGCTCTCTAGGATACTCTTGTAGCTGGTGGTCTCAGTCACACTGGGTGTCTGCTGGGGACCACTCCTGTGTCTCCAAGGGCAGCAGAGGACGCTTGATGGCAGCAGTACCTGCTTTCTGCTGGCATCCCTTGAGCCAGTTGTCCTCACACAATGCTGCTCAGATGAGTAGGCCTCCTTGATGGATGGACAACCTGGGTCTGCTCCAGCACAGGCCTCTGAGTAGCTTCCAGAAAGTTCTGCCAGCTCCAAGGGCTCTTTCCAGCGCAAAAGACTCTTTCCTGTCCCAGTGCAGGAGCAAGGGCCAGTCCTTCCCCACTTACACCTGTCTCTGTCTATGCTCAGGCTGGATATTTGGGGAACGTCTTCACGACCAGGAGAGGGGCTGGTTCCCCAGTTCTATGGGGGAGGAGATCCTGAACCCCAAAATCCGAGCCCAGAACCTGAAGGAGTGTTTCCGGGTGCACAAGTCAGATGACAGTCAGAGAAGGAAACTGGGCAGCAGAAACCGCCAATGACCACCGGCATCCCCAAGTATCTGGAGTGCCTCAGAGAGGCAGAAGACAGAGGCTGCCAGCTGGGACGAGATGGCAGCTGCAGGACACTGTGGGGGACCTGGTGCACCAGACAAGGCACACACACCCATGAACAGACTGTCGTTCCTAGGTCCCCTGGAAGCACTGGTCCTTTCCTGGAGATCAGCGCTTTAAACTGTAAAATAACCCTTTTCCAAGTGTTCTGTAAAGCCCCAAAGAGCACGAACTCGATGGACACCGCCTGAAGGCCACCAGGTGCTGGCCAGATGAGCCACATGTGCTGGCTGGAGCTGGCTCAGGTTGCTTGGGAAAGGCAATAGCCACAAACATCACTGAGCAACTAATATCACCCAGTTTAAGCATTAACAGCTCATTGCTGCCTTCCAAGTCTGGAGTGCTCTGAATCCAGCATCTCACAGGAGTAGAACTGAGGTCAAGCAGCAGTCTCAGCTGTCTCTCAGAGCTCATTGGCAACAGGCTGGGATGAGCCCCAGGAACTACACCACCTCTAATCCTGCTGTGAAGCTGCTGGTCTCATTCCAACAGGCAGACCCTCGGATCTGCTTTGCATTACTCCACACCCAGCTCTTCTCCAGCAGCAGCCCAGCCTTGACAGCCCTGACGCACATCTCTGCCTGCCTGACAACCCATCTGGGTCCTGTCCCATGGCTCAGCCTCCTCTTCCACAGCCCACCTCCTTCTGGAGAGCCACTGCAGAACCCCAGCATCATGGCCTTTCCTCACTGATCGTGGATTTGTGGTCTTTGCTATTCCCTGCTGCTGAGGCCAGAGCAGGGGTGGCTGTGCCAGCGCCGTCTTGCACACCACACAAACCACAGGAGCACCAGCAGTCCCAGCTGCCACACAGCAGGTGAGTGACCTTAGCTGGGAGCTGCTGTCCTGTGTGCTCGGGGAGGCCCAGCAACCACTGCCTGCATGCTTTTAACCCACCCCCACCAGCCTCCCTGTACAGGCTCACCTCCGTGTATATATGCAAGTCGTGTGGCCAGCAGAGTCAGCTCATCACTCCTTCCAGCTGTGGCACTGAGCAACGCATGAAGCCCTGGGCACAGCACTGAGAGCAGCAGCACGGGGGACAGACCCACGGCAGCCACCCCTTGTTAAACAATCCCACAAGTGGCTGAGGGCCTCTCAAGCTGGGCCCAAGCTGTGGCCGGCATCCATTAGGAAAAAATCAATTATTTGGCACCTTTCTGTAACATGGCAAAGGATCGTCTTCCAGGCACTGTTGCCTGCGCTGATGAATGCTCTGGCCACGCCGGGGCTGTGCTCAGAAAGGGGATGGAGAGCAGCTGCCGACGGAGCCGCGCAGCAGCCGCAGGCATGGACGGGAGGAGCACAGCCATGCCAGCAGGATCATGGGGAGAAAGCAGGACCCTTAATGGCTGTAAAGGGGGGGCTACAGAACTGCTCTTTGGACCACATGGGGGTGTGCGGCGTGAGACTGAACACAGCTGAGGTGGGTTCCAGGGCTGTCCCTACTGACACCACAGCCCTGGGACAGCCAGGCCAGAGCCAGCACCCAGGACCAAAGTGGTGGGAGCTACAGCAGTGAAGGGGGAGAGAAGGCATTCTTCACTCAGGCCCAGATCAGTGCCACCATATTAGCTTGTGACAACAGCCAGCAAGGCTGCGCTGTCTTGGCCACCCGTGGGAAGTTCATACTAGTCAGTAGTCCCAGTCACCATTCACTGCCCAGCCCCAGAACTGGGCCAGGAAAGACTTGCAGCCTCCAAGTGGCACATTGGGCAGATTTGATGGGGACACCCCAAACCACTTGGTGCCTCCAGCAGCACCCCACCATCCGCTTTCTGAGACAACCAAACCTCCAGCTCAGGATGCAAACCTTGCAACAGCTGCAAATTCACTAGTGCAAACCCCAGAAGAGCTCCAGCTCTAGGAATTTCTTAAAATTACCTGAGAAATCACCACATCTCATATCATCCAGCTTTGCAGCCCAGCAGCCAGCCCAGACCCAGCACAGGGCCTGCACCTCACATGCCTGCCTGGCATGTTTCTCACAGCACAGAAACGCTCCCCTGCCTATCAGATGTTTCACCAGTTCCTCAGTGCCAGGATGCCAGCTCCTCACTGCACTTCTCCAGGGAGAGGGACTCAGTGCTGCTTCGCCCTGTCCCATCACGTGCCACCAAGCCCTGAGACTGCTCCAGCCCCTCCTGCTCTGTTGCAATTGCGTAGGACTCCAGACCCCAGCCACAGGCTGTGCCACTTTCGGGCACTGAATGGCACCCAGTGTTACTTCCTCAGACCCAGCCCTGCACGCCTCCATCTCAGTGGTCTCCAGTGTTGTACAGGGCCAGGCCTGGGGCCCACAAGAATGGGCTGGAGCCCCCCCAGCCCTTGCCAGGCTGCCTCAGCGAACTGAGGGGAACTTCTTGTTGTCTCGTTTTTTTGTGTGATAAAATGTAGCTGAGCAAGCCAGCACCAAGAACTTGTGTGTCTCCTTCCTCCCCCAGGGAGATTTCCTGTCTCCTCCCCATTCCCCTCTGGTGCAACTAGGCCAAATGCAGTGGGTGAAAGTGGGGTTGTACATGAACTTGGGGTGGCTTACACCCATGAACACCTTTTCCCTAGGAAAGCTGTGCAGAGTGATGCCCAACAGTGTTACCACCACCCAGACTAGATGCAGAAGGGCCCTTCTGAGCTCCCAGTTCAAAGCCACACACTGCCACAGGTTCCTCCTGACTGAGGTTGACCGACCCTACCAAGTCTGTGTCACCCAGGAGATAGACACACACACCAAGGGCAGTGAGCACTCAATGCAGCCTGGCCGCCCAGCACAGAGCCTGCAGAGCTTTTTCCCGTATCCGTGGCACCGTTTCTCCCAGGGCCCCAGGCAGACGGTTCAGGAGCAGTCGAGGGCTGGAGCCAGGCCGCTTGTGTAATGAGAAAATTTTTTATTGAGTTCAGGAGGCCGAGAACTTTCTCAGTGTGATGACAACCAAGGCCACAAGCACAGATGTACCCAGGAGGGAGGCGATGACAATGGCACCAATAGCTCCGGGCCCCAGCGAGCCTGCAGGAAGAGAGAAAAAGGCATGAGGTCAACAGAGGCAGTGGGACCCAGATGGGAAGGGCTGCAAGGCTCACCCCACACCCAGCATGCCCTCAGGCATCAGGATACACTCCTGTCCCAGAGCTCCCTGCACTGGCCATGTCCCATGTCCTCATGCAGCCCAAGGGTGGTCCTGCACACCTTTGGGCAGAGGGCTGTAGCCAGCCACCACCTCAGCCAGCTCCCAGTAAGAACAGCTGCCACAAAGCAGGTCGACGGTGCCCAGCTTTCCTGCTAACGCTCACACTGGGAGAGTCGCTATGCTTGTGGCAGGACCGTATCTCAGCTGGTGCTTGCTCTCAGGAGCCACTAGCCAGGAAAGGCACTCGTGGCTCCCTGTTCAGGGAGCTCCTGGCATGCTCTGTGCTGGAGAGCCCCACCTGCACTCAGGGCAGTTTTCTTTTCAGGACACGTGCCTGCCATGACAGATCATGGGGCAGGAAGAGGGACTTGGACCCATCTTGGGGCTGGCAAGAGCTCCGCAGCAGAGGCTTTTCAGCAGGGACGTTTCCACGAGCAGGCAATAAAGGCAACCCTCCCCAGCAGTGTGGCTTTAACCCCTCCCGGGAGGTGACAGGCCCACAGGGAGCAAATCCACCGTGAGGACATCCCAGGCTGCTGCGGGATCGAGCCGTGGGCAGTCCCTGTCGCAGCCACTCACCGTCCCCGGCGTCCAGCCGGTGCAGGTGGGTGGTGTCCTCGGGCTCCAGCTCGGAGGTGTACGGGGGAAAGGCAGTGGCGTCCGACAGCCGGGCGGTGGTGGTGGCGGCGTCGAAGGGACCGGCTCCGGAGGGCAGCTCGGGCGGCTCGTTCCAGAGGGTGGGGACCGGGTCCTGCGGGTACTCTGCTAGAAGACAAGCACCCACGGGCATGGCGGGCCCGGTCAGGCTACTAGTGACAACCACAGCTCAGCAGGTCCCTGGGCTTCAGCTGCTTGCCAGGTGCCCCCGGGGTGGATGAAGGGTGACCTGAGGGTTGAGAACCCCGGTATGGCAGAGCCCTCCTCCGAGGGGGCACCATCTCTGCTCAACAGCCATACCCAGAGCAGCCAAAGGCGATGCTTCTGTGGCAACCTAGTGTACACACAGCACACACGGGACAACACAGTGCGCCCCGACACCCCGCGACCTCTGCTCGTGCACAAACAGGCCCCCCATGAACATCCACAGCTGGTTTGCTTGTGGATGCCCTTGGGACTGGGCTGGGAAGGGCTGTCACACTGCCAACAGGCAGAGGCTAACGGGCCACCTGTGCTGGCCAAATTCACAGCATCTCAGGGCCCTTTTGTCCTGCACCATCAGCCCGTGCAGTGCAGGATGCTGGAGGGGCTGGCACAGCACAGGACATGGCTTCCCCAGACAGGACCCCAGAGCCTCGACTTCCCCCTGCTGCACCCCCGCCATACCGGGGAGATGAAAGCCAGGCTGGGTTCTGTTTAATGTTACCACTCGTCTCCTGTTATTCCTTCCTGCTGTGGGTCACAGACCAAGCCAGAGAGCCCTCCCTGTGTGTGGCTCACTGAGCACTCCCTGTCAATGCCCAGCCTTGTTCAGGTGGGCTCTGGCAGGAGCAGGAGACATTCCACAGCTCCCTGCTGAAACCACTGGGAATGTTGCACTGGGATGGGGAAAAAAGCAGGGGGGAGAAAAATGAACAACATTCACTGCCAGGGCCCATGTGAACTGACACAATGGTTATTAGGACTGGAAAACAGGGAGTCAAGAGCTGGAGCAAGCAGCCCGGGTTCCTGGAGCAAGGCACAGAGGTATCCCCAGGCACCCCAACTCTGGCATGTGAACCTTGGTGTACCAGGGGCACTTGACTTGTCCCAGGCTCTCTGTGGCCCAGGAAGAGATGGCAGCAGCACATCTTGGCAGTGCCAGCCCCAGCTTTAAGTGCCTAGAGCCCTCCTTGCCTCCTGCAGACAGAAGGCACCGTGGAAGGAGAGCAAAGGATCCTGGTTAATGGGCTGCACCACACTTTGTTCTCCCTTAAGATTCCTCCCTGGAACAGGAGGGCCAGAACACTCATCTTTCCTGCCAGTACAAACCCGCTGAGAACTTACTGCAGGGCTTGCATCAAAGAGTAGCTCCCACCATCCCCAGAGCTATTCCAGGCTGCCCACAATCCTGGGAAAACAGCTAAGTTCTAGATTAGTTTTGAAAGGTCTTTCTACAGGCAGAAATGCTACAGGGTGTCCAGTGAGACAGGTGCCAGGTTTAATCCTGGCCCCGTGAGCACAGACAGAGACAAGTGAGTCCCCAGTGTGCAGCCTGTGCCAGTTAGACTCAGGCAGGAACCAAGACAAAGCTGGGTGTAGCAGAGAGCACCATGTCCTCACACACTTGGTCCATCCATGGTCTCTGCACCAGAGGTGGCATCTCGGCTCCCCTGTACAAGCACACAGAGGTTTGTGTTCCGCAAGAGCTCCCCACAAAAACCCAAACCTTTGCAGGGCCCTTCCCAGCCAGTGCTGCAAAACCAACCAGCAGAGCTGAAGACTCATATCCCATTCTGTGGCCCTTCCACAAAATGCCATTTTCAGTGGACCTCTCTACGTTAAATCCTGCGGTTTCACTGCCAGAGAATGGAACAGGAGGAAATACAGAATTCAGTGAGCAAATGTAGTTAACACAGGAGAGAACCAAGCAGAGCTGGGCTATTCAGCTGGCAACAGTGGCATGGGGAAGCTGTTGGTTTAGGAACAGACCAAACATACGGAATGCTTTGGAAGCCCTGGTTCCAGACTGCTTTTATAAGGGAGAAACTCCATACAGAAGAGCCACACTCCAGCCACAACCTTCCTGACTCTGTCAACACCCCCAGGACCAGAAACAACACTGTCACTAACCCCACCTGGCAGAGGAACGCAGTGCTGGGAGGACAGCGTTGCCTCCTTCCTCAAGAATGTTTTTTTTCTCCAGAGCTGCATGTATGCCTTGCATGTGACCAGGGACTGGTGTTAGCTCAGATGATCTCTTAACAGATGCGGGCACCATCCAGGGAGACTCTATGACCTGGGCTGGGTCCTTCCAATCCCCACTCTCAAAGTGATGAGGAGGGAGCACTATCTCTTCCAACCACAGTGCAAAGGTCCCACAGGTGCCACCAGACCCAGAGGTGCTAGAAAGTCTCTCCTGTTCTTAGTGCATCTAACTCCTGAAAAATTTGTCAGCTCTCTTAAAGCAGGGCACAGAGCTCATTTTTGATAGCCAAATACAGAGGAAACAGTCTAATTTGTTTATGATCTCCATGATTTTTAAAATCTTGGATGGCTGCTGGATATGTATTTTGTTAATTCCCCTCACCCGACTGACACACACTTTCAGTTTGCCCGTGCAGAAGGGGCAGAATGTGCTCAACGTGCATTTGCTGTCCCGAGTTCTTGTGGTTTTACCCTACCGGCACTTCAGCCCAGGGAAACACAACCCCTTTCAGTCAGGTCTGGCGCCTCAGGAACAGTTGTGAGCTCAGAGGCAGCAGCAGATTCCTGCACATTGAGTGAAATACCCGCAACTGAGCCTCCCCAGGAGCCAGGGCTCGATGCTGGTCCCCTTCTCAGCTCCTGCCCCTCAATGCTGCTGGAGCAGGTGCTGAGGGCCCTGCTGTGGGCACACGGTGGGGGGGAACACAAAACAAGAGGCAGGTTCCTCCAGAGCCCATTGCTGCAGCCTGGGAGAACGTCTGCTCATAACCAGCACTGCTCTCTCCAAGTCTCTCATTTGATTTTCCCTCCTAACCTAAAAGCTCGTGTCTTCACGTGCCCCCACTCCTGCCAGCTGAGAAGCCCAGCACCTATTCAACTATCCTCATGCATCCAGCAGGTTTCTTTAACAAGCAGAGGTTTCACACCTGCTTCCCTGACAATCCCAATGAGTGTCAGCCACACTGCTGCTGGCTGGGAGTTGCAGATCTCTAATGGACCCGCATCAAATGCCACAATCCCATCTCAGTCCCCTGATAAAAGCAAGAAAAGTGATGGGAAGGACAGAGTTTGTGCCAGGTACCAAAGCCCAACACACGCACACTGTAAGACTATAAGTAAGGTCTCGTGTCTCCAAGTGAGACATGAGGGCTTGTTCCAGTCCCTGTTGGATAGAATCTGGAGAGATTCTATGTACAGGCAAGGGACCCAGTCCAGGAGTTTCAGCTCTCTGCTCTGCTGCTGCTGTTTTGGGTGACCACCACAAGTCCTGCTCCTCCCAAGACTCAGTTTCTCTGTGCATGAGCTGGAGACCAGGATCTAAACACAATCTACAGAGAAAGCAGCACCAGAGTGGCCAGGCCTTCCCACCTACACCATTGCTGTCATTCTGACTGCAGCAAGAAGGACGTGGCCTGTGAACCACAACAAACGCCTCAGTGACAGCTCTGGACCCAGCAGCAGCCCTTCCCAAAGAAAGAGCAAGTTGAAGGGAAGCTCCATGGCAAGAAACAGCATTCTTATCTTGTAAAAACGCCCAAACACGCTGCCATCTCCAGGGAGGGAGTGCAACCAAGAGCTGGAAATTAAATATCAAAGGTAAGGGAGTGCACGGCTTTCCTGTTCACTCAAGAACTTTGTAGAAATAAAGAACTAGCAATAAACATGCTCAAAATGCATCATCCATCACAAGACCAGATGTTTAACATCTGGGAGAAAGCCATGCATTAGCTGTGCTGCCATCAGTTGAGACTGATGATCATTTGAGACTTAGGATCAGTCCTACCTCTAGAAAACTCCTGTGGTGCACTCACATGGTTTGCTTGCCTTGGAGGGACTTGGCAGGGGCAGCCGGGGGCACATGGAGGGGCTGCCAGGCTGCTGAGGCACACGAGTGACCCACCATGCCGAGGCTCTGAGCCTCAGTGCCGGCTCTTCTGGAGGGAGGGAAGCCTCCAGGCCCTGGCACAAACGAGCTCTTCCCCAGCATTAGCTGTGTCTCAGCACTTAAGCACAAGCTGAGGGCAACTGTTGCTTTCAGACTAACAGTAAAAGCCTTTTCATGAGAAATACAGTTGGAGAACACTTAGGTGAACAACATGCAGTAATCTTATTGGAGTTTTACTGGAGATGGAACTGGACAAAATTAACTAAAATTATTGGAGTGTTTTGCAGAAGGCCAGGTTGATGATGGCAGTTCTCCCTTCCCACATGTTAAATTTCCCCAATATAAGACACTATAAATTGTCTTATATTGGGGAAATCTCTTTGCTGCTCCGTCTTCTCCTGAGCACAGGTTAGTTACAACTGAGGTGAGGAAATGGGAAGAAAATACCAGTTACCATAAGGAGATACGTGACGAGTTTTCCAAGTGACACGGGCCAGTGGAACTCCAGACACATGTGCTGTCGAGAGATGTAGAGGGGATGATGGCAAAGGCAACTTGAGAAAACTGCTATTCCCATGCTCAGAAAGAAGAAGGTGGGGTGAGCTGCCAGCACAGGGATGTGGTAGCCAGTACCCCAGGTACTCAGTGACTGAAAGA
The DNA here is from genome assembly GCA_013390105.1 of Tichodroma muraria. Classification (NCBI taxonomy): domain Eukaryota; kingdom Metazoa; phylum Chordata; class Aves; order Passeriformes; family Sittidae; genus Tichodroma; species Tichodroma muraria. The sequence goes on along the minus strand of WAAG01007344.1, from coordinate 36,908 downwards.
TAAGACTGGAAGAGTCTCTACAAGTGACAGCCTCAGGGGAAGCCAACCAAATCTGAAGGAGCCAGACCCTCCCCACAGGCCTTTTGTAGACCTAAATTGTAAGACCTTAGGGCAGGCAGATGTGGCTGTATCACATCATTGTCCCTGGAGGTTACTTGCCAGTGGCCAATAGTCTTTTTCACATAAGCTGACTTCAGCACCTCATCATCCTCACTCTCCACCTCCAACCTAGCTCCTTATTCAGGAGTCAATACCAGCGTCAGAAATTTATAAGGAGTGTTGGAGCAGAGCAAGGTTGAGTAATGGCTTACAAAGTCCCGGTTTAAGTCTGGACAGATTTGCTGGAACAACATCTTTTCCTGAAATTTGCCAAACAAAACTTATTTACTGTTATCCATGTTTTAGTACTTAAGAACTTAAAAAAACTTCCTAATGATATTCTCCTGTAGTTGAAAACAAAGATACACAAACTGCCACGGAAAGATGTCCTTAGTCAAGGTGTTTTCCTGTGTCTCTTTCTTTACTCTGTGTGCTCTGTTGTTTCCCCCCCGCCCCAGACTCTTTCTGATGTGCTACTGCAGTAAAACACATTTCCACATTAGCTCTAAACAAGCTCAAGAGCCCACGTGAGTTTAAATACCAAATATACACGACTCAGAAGCCAATACCTTGCAAAGGCTTTGTACTAACTTCCACCTCACTTAGAGCTCTGAATCCATTCTAGGAATTGAAACTGGGTTTGCTGATAGGAAAAAAAAAAAAAAAAATCAGCTCTTCACACTCCTGTGCTCTAGGCTTATGTGCCACTTGGGTTTGGAGAAAGAGGAAGTGGACAAGGCTTAGGTTTGTCACAGATCCTTGAGCTTGCCATTTCCTGTTTTAGCCAGATAACGTGGACAAAGGGGGATAAAGATGTGCTTGGTTGCTTGCTCATCTTTGACAAATGTGATGTTGGAAAGAGCTCAGTAACTTGGAAAAGTTCACACTTCCAACAGTCACAGAGCTCTGACCACGCTGCCCAGGAAATCAGACCAGCTGGGCAAGCAGCCAACAGGGAGAGGAGACTAATCCTGGACATGGGGTCTGCATAACCAGCGCCAGCTGCAACCCTCTCCAAGGCAGAGCCACTCCTGCTCACCCTGGAGGGCTCTGCTGGGGAGAGTGCTGAGACGAAAGGGCAGGGGCTGGTGAACTCTGAGGCCAGCAAGGGGCTGTCCAGCCCCAGGTGGCCACGGCAGGCACAGGGCCAGGGCAGGGCTGAAAGGAGGCCTTCAGCAGCAGCACAAAAGGCAGCCTGTGGCGGGCAAGGCCAGGAGCTCCAGTGTGCAGCAAGGCAGAGCTGCGGTTCTGATGGATACTAAGTAAACTTGTTTACGGAAAGGCAGGGCCACGTGTGTATGTGCTGAGACCACAGGGCTGTCTCTGTGCCCTTCCCCTCTTTGTCTGCACCAGGCCGGAAATTTCCTTTTCTAATGGAGTAAAAGGCAGAAAAAGTTCCACTGTTCCTCAAAGCACCTGTACTGGGGGTAGGAACTCCCCACGTCTAATGCAGCAGAGAATCATTCTGCTCCTGGGATGGCTTACTGTCCAGGCTGGTTCTCTCATGTCCCTCTGACAGAGCAGGGAACAACCTGTTAAAGGCCTTAAGTCTCTGAAACAATGCAGAGAAAGCACAGAATCTCTCCTACACCCCAAGATTTGCATGTTGCACTCCCCAGTACAAAGCCCTTCAAGCCTCACTGCGCGACCACAACTCACCCGGTAACGGGATCAGCTTGGGAGCGCATCACAGGGGCAAAGTGACACAGGGAGGCAGTGCCAGGCACAAACCAGAGCTGCAATGCCAGAGCAAGCACATGGAAGAGCTAGCAAGGAGGGAGGGCAGAGCAAACGCACCAAATATTGGAAATTTAAAACAGCATAGAAGAGATCCCAGCTTGGAGAGGAAGCAGACTGAATTCTCACTGGAAATCAACCACTTCCTGCAGAGTGAAATACTGCTAATGATTAAGACAAGAACTTATCTGGTATGGAGGAAGAGCATGGCCAGTGCTTCTGAGAGCAAGAGCAAGGCACAAACTGAAACTGTGCTAAAATTATTAATATTCCACTGTACACAAAAAGTTCATGGTTTGAGCAGGAAAGCATCCACTTTTTAGTGCTCATTTCTTAGTTACTTTGAAGGTTTCCCAGCATGAAGGTGTCCTAGAAGGAGAAGATACCAGCTGCACTAATTTTGCTCCTCCACCCACACATGTTCCAGCTAGGCACAGCAGTGAATTCCCCTACCCATATGAAAGCTCCTTCAAAAATAATTCTGTAATTTGATCTGCTAGACAGCTGGCCAGGATCTCCCTGCAAGGCAAGATGCTCAAAAGAAACTCGAAGAGAACTGCAAACCAACATTGCTCCAGGTCTTGGAAGGCAGGACAGGAATTCAGGAAAACAAATACTGTGCCTGTTACCTTGACCCCAGCCATCTCTTCAGCCTCGCCTCCACTGCAAGAAAGGCTTTGGGGAAAACAATTCCCCGTAACAGTTTCCACCTGTACGCTCGGAACCCATCAGTGCACTGGGTTTGGAAGTCAGTTTTTTCCCAGCTGTAAAACAAACCTCACACCTGCAGCCTTTGAAGCTGCTGTGCTCTCGGCTCCCTGCAGCCAGCACAGCTCTGCTGAAGGCAGGAGCAGGTAAAGCTGAAATTAATAACAATCCCCAGAAAAATGGTCCCTTACACAAACAAGCATTTCTCCCATTCTCCTTCGCATCACCTCACTGAACACAAGTCAGAGCCAGGCACCTTTCCAGCACTGCCCTGGTGCCCCAGCTCTAGAGTGACCCCGTAAGGGTGCACACCTTGGCTCTGGACTGAGGTTTCCGTGAACACTTCCCTAGTTCTGCCTAAAGCAGCTGTTGTGCTCTGCTGTAGTAGAGAGCACAGCAGGAACCAGGAATTGGCACGCATGCTTTAGCCAAGGAAAAATGTTTATTTCTGTAACTAACTTCTTCCTGCCATTAAAAGCTGAGGGAGAGCCTGTCCCATCAGCTGCTGAGGTTTTCCATCTCCTGATGATTGATGTGTCCACTGACCCCCACCACCAATGCTCACATAGGTGCTACTGCCGTTCTGCTTAGGAAAACTTAAAGGATTTTCTCCACTGAAAATATATTCTTGTTCACCAGCCGCCACCAAAGCTAGTTTCCCTTAATCAATTATAATTCAATACATATTTAGGGATGTTTTCAGGGAAGGAAGAAGAGAGAGAGACAGTGTAGTAAAGGATCTCCCATGCTTTTGGGCTTTAAAGGCAAACAAAGCTCCTTACCTGCCAGCACAGCAGGGACCAGGATGCTGCACAGCATTAACAGGACCAGGCGAAGGACTCTGTGGTAGGGCATGGCTTTCCTCAGGAAAAGCATCAGCAGGAATCCTTATAACTCTTCAAAGCACCAAACAACTCAGAAATTTCACTGATATAATAAAAATTTTGTTCGGTCAGGTAAAAAAAAAAAAATAAAAAAAATAAATAGAAAAGGAAAAAAAAATGTCCTTCACAAGAGCAACTGTGCAGAGTGCAAAGCCCAGCAGAGCCTCCCTCACTCTGGCTCCAGGAGCACACCTCCTCCCAAAGGCAGCTCCACCCTCCCAAACTTGTGCCTAAAACCCCATAGGCAGCCAAGCAGAGCCATCACGACCCTGCCAGGCCACTGCACACACGAACAGTTGTTGGTGAGCCCTTCCCAGAGGCCACGAGGATGCTCCTGGAATGCCTTCCCTCAGGCTGGCCATCCCGAGGCACAGGAAATAACACAGGAGCCATTGGGGCAGCTCAGCCCAAGACCAAGCAGCCCATTCCTCACTGTGCAGGGTGGCAGAGCACTGCAGGGTGGGGAGGGCAAAGAACAAGGACCTCAATCTTCTGAGGCTAAAACGCTCTGACAGAGAGCCAGAGCAGCTCCATGGCATCCTTGTTCCTGGGTGGAATACTTACAGAGCTGGCCTGGGAGCCACGGGTGGTCTAAGAACTGCTGTCAAAGTCTCCAAGTGTTCCGGGAGAGTCGCCTTTGGCAGGCGATGCCAGCATCCTCCTGGGATCCCAGCTGCTCAGGCAGCACCTCCTCCCGCCAGCCTCCGGCACTCCATCCCTGCCTGCCTCGGCGGCTCAGGGCAGTTCACAGCACAGAAAACCCAAGCTGGTTTCAAATCACATTTGCAGCAACAAAGAATGGGGAAAGGATGATGTGTATAAAAAGGGGGACACTGCAGCTGATTGTCACAGAAGAAATTTCGTTAGTATTTCGGAGCTGATGTGATGATGAATACTTCATGTTTTCCCATCATGAAATGAACGCATGAACACCCCAACGTCAGTTCTTTATGCTTTGAAAATATGACATAAGTAGTTTTGTCTTAAATTTCAGATTGAGATTTTTCTGCAGTGATCACTTTGCTCTTTGGAGCCCCTATTTTCCCCATCCCTTCTGATCCAAATTACTCTTGCTACAGAAAAGGAGCCTGTTTGTCACAGGTGACAAGGCAGTCACCTGAGCGCACAATCTGCACTTGCCACCACCTTACCTTCGTACCAAACACAAAACTCAAGAGTATTTCAGTATTCCAGTCTATCTTCCCCACTGGTCCATTATCTACAAATTCTCAAGAGCCAAGTGAGATTCTCAAGGCTTGACAAACTACTGCACATTCTCCCTGCTTGCATTTCTGCATTTTCATTTAGCAATGCAGGAGTCGTTCCTTTCCTGCTTCCCAGCTGAGCTTGAAACTAACAGGATTTTATTTTGTGTACTTTTAACACGGTGTAGAGCAGTCCAAAATTAGCTTGCAGAAATTAGATCATACCACTAAAAAACCAGAAAGCATTTATGAACCATACACTTTATATGCTAAAAAGAGAAGATATTAAAACAAAGTCAGGTTATCAGCCTAAACACAAACTGTTCTCTCAGACATCAACTAAACATCGTGCAAGGCTACTGTCTTAAGTTAGGCCTTAGCATACTTATTTTCCATGGTCCTGTGAATGGCAGGACATCTACCATTACCTTTACTGGGATTTTCCACACAAAAACAAGTAGAAAAAAAGGAAAAGAAGTCTAAAACGAGAAACCTACAAGGTATCCCTGTGGACTTTAGGCTGAGGTTGGAGAAATAAAACCTCTCATTTAGGGCAGAGCACTGGAGTGCATGGGGTGGGCACCGACTGGCAAAGGAGGCTCCGTGGCCAACTGTTTGTGTTAAGAGCTAACCAGCCATGGCTTGATCTCCCCTGCATAAACAGCACCAGTGTGAATGCACACATTTCTCTACAGACAGTGGAGGAAAATTAAAGCTTTCTTGTTAGAAATTTCCAATATCAACTTACTGGTGTTTATTTGAACTCTAAAATTATCAAGTAGAAAAACCAACCAGTATTCCTCACCAGGGAAGAAATAAAGCAGCAGCTGTTGTTGCACATCCTGTGTATTTGCTTGTTGTTTCTTGATGAAAACTGATGCGAGTCGAGTTTGGGTGAGATTTAAGCACCAGGAATTATCTCAATACTTAGCTTTGACAAAAGCAAGCAGAAAGTTTTCTCTCAGATATAATACAACCAGGTTTTATTTAAGTTCTCTCTTTTTTCCCCCCCACACTGGCAAAAGTTCAGAGGGAGTTTAAAGTTTTGTAAACATTTTAACTACCCCTCTTCCCCCATTTATGAATTTACAAAGCAATGGAGACAGGGAGACCAGATTTGCAACAGTTCCAAGTCTCTCCATGCTACTGGATCCAAAAACTATATACAAGTCTGCAGCAGTCTCTGTATAGTTACTGTACATGTTTGGGAACGGGGGAAGAGAAAGGAGGAGGAGGGGAAGGTGACCCCAAAAAATGAATAAACCAAACAAAATAAAATCCAAAGCCAAACTGCTCTTGAGCAACTCAAACTGTTTTCTTTAGGCAGTGATGACAGAATAACAGACACCTTTATACAACTCCACCAAAACTGCAGCATATCTCCCTTCGCAGGTTGCACCCCTCTGGGGACGGGAGACGGGACCAGGGGGTTCAAGCTAAGTGCATTTGGCAGTTTTCCTTCTGTCGTTTGTGGTGTGTGTGGGGGTGGGTGGTTACGAGGAGCAGGGAAGGTGGTGTTAATCTTTCCGTGAGAGAGGAAGATTATGACTCCATAAACACTTGGAGGTTATGGATCCCAGTGAAGGTGCGTGAAGTACTTTTAAGGTGTAGAAGATAAGCAGGGCCATCATTGCACAAAGCTTCGTCCTCCAGTGTCTCTCTCCATGACGAAAGGGCATTTCTGCTCGATACCTAAGCACTGCTTCAAGTGACAACCAGCTGAGGCTGCTGGCACGTCTCCGAAAGCCACGGTCCACCCTCTCCAGAGACTACAGATCCACACTGTAAAGATCCCACTGTCTCTTAAACGAGACAAATTTGCAGGAAAAGAGCTCAAAATAAACTGGTCCTAACCCTCTGAAGGTAGCACTTAAGGGGTAAATTCAGCCTGAAAGAAGAGATGCCACCCCCCTTTTTCCAGAGCAGAAGTCCCCACTTGTCCAAGGCTGGAGAATGCTGACAGGAACTCCACCAGCTTCAGCACCACCACCTACTGAAGACAGACTTGAGCTTCCCCTCCAAAAATTATGTGCTGAGAAGGGCTGGCAGGGGGTGTGCAACTTCAAACCAACCCAAGCTAAACTGTGCCCGCTACCGCCCCTCTCCTGTTGCCAGTTTCTAAGGGTAGCTTATGAATGCAACTCCTGGCCAGGAGAGCACCTCTTGCCCTGATGGAGCAGCCAAGTCAGTATCTGTGTGGCATTTTGGTTTTGACCAACATCTGTTAACCACAAGCTCTCTCTCAATCTCTCTCTCTCGCTCTCTCTCTCTCTCCATGTGACTGCAGGTGTTGGATGTGGTAAGAGTAACCAGGAGAAGGAAGCAATGCTTTGCAGAATCCCAACTGATTTTTTTTCCAGGTATGTCAGCAGAATGAATCACAGCACAGTGAAAGCTTGCTGCCCAATTCAGCCTTGTTGTGAACAAAGCCTAACTCCCACCCTCCCGGGACTCTGAACAAAGTCCACTTGAGCGGGCTGACAGTAGGAACAACGCCTGTGCAGTCCTGGGCAGAAAGGGTTTGCTGGGGCCAGAGGAAGCAGCCTGAGATGATTGATCCTGTGATTCACTGCGAGGCAAAGAACAACACAAGGTGGAGAGTACGGTGTCCAAACGGAGAATCCATGGTTAACAGATGCAGGAAAAGCCAGTTGATTTGCACATGCTCAGTAGTCTTCCAAAGTCTCTATTTCTCCCATATTGAGCCGCTCTGATGAAGCATTCACTGAAAACCCTGTGAACCAAGAAGGACTGGTGTTAAAAATCTGGCTGTGGCATAGTGTACTTGATACAAAACATCTGTTACGTGCACTACCACGTGTAATCCAGGGGTAATTCAGTAAGGCTACAGATGCAGTCACCCAAACTGATTTTTTCCTTAATAAACTGAAGATAATCGACTGTATATTTAGACAAGCATCACTTGGTCTTTAAAACCAGATCAGAAGACTGACATTTAAAAGATGTCACCTGCAGAACCAGTACAAGGCACATCTACACATGGTGGCAACAACGCTCTGCAACATCTCAAAAGAGAGCTTAAGTCAACTGGTTCTTGGAAGTGGCTGTCAACACCATACTTACATGCTCTGAGAGGCAGAAATGGGCATTCTGAGAACTGGAATCCACACGTGGAATCATGCTCCCACACTTCAGGAGTAGTGAGCACATTCACCCTTTACTTTCAAGTCTCAATGCATGTACCTATGAAATCTAGTAGCAATTACATCTATTTCCATGCTTTTTTTACAAACTTCCATTTCAGGAGTACAATATGAAAATGTACAAAGTAACCCAGGGCCATGCAGGTGGCTCAAGATGCACTCAAACTTCTACCCAAGCTTTTAGCCTTATGTGCCAAGGACATGATGCACGTGAGAGAAGTGTGAGAAAGAGTGAAAACACTTCCAAAAGGGAAACAAATCCAATAAATCAAATGCAGCTTTCCTACTGAAATCCCCTTTTTAAGGCTGTATGAACCCCATCTGGAGTATGAGAGCAGGGAAAAGTTTCTTTCTTTGTCTCTCAATACACTTCAGTGTCTTGCGAGTGCTACACTGGTTTGCTCTGTGCTAGACAACCAACTGCCTTCCAATTTGAGAAATAAGAAATGCTCTGTTCAGTAGGTTAGGAAAATTGTTCTGGCTCCCTCACGTGGCAGTGTGGCCTAAAAGCATTTGAAATGGTTTTGGAAAAGAGTGAGTGCACACGTTTTTAAAAAGCTGCATCAGCTACTTCCCTTACAGTTGGAACTTCTAAGTTGTATTTAGTGATTTCTTTTTCACATTACATGAGTTCGTTTTTTAATATATTCAACTGAGTACCCAGATCAAACTCAGTGGATGGGCACCTTGGGGTGGCATAAGTCAGGAATCCACTGAGAAGTTCCATACACAGCAGGGCAGAAATCACTGATTTAGCTGAAGTATTGACTTTCGTGAGACCAGAAATAGAAGAAAGACAAAAACCAAAGGCAGGGCTCTCCTAGAGCCTTAAAAAAACCAGTGACTTCAGGTGGACAATACCTGTCTGCTCTACAGCAAATGGGCTCAGCAGAAGCAGCACAACAAAGCCTGGCCCAGTGCAGTGCCCTGGTTTCCTCTCTGTCACACAGGGCACAAGCACAGACACATTTATTCCACACGGACACAACAGTGACCTGCCACTCCACAACGTCCATGCACTCACACAATGGCCTTGTGTCCCTTAAAAGCTACTTCAAAGAAACTTTTCCATCAGTGCTACAAGGGATGGTTAAAACCAGCCTCACAAAATTAAGACACAGAACATAATAAATAAATAAAGGACTGATAATGATGTCATCATCTCCATGGTCTCCAACTGAAAATCTGTGACCACTTCAATCTTTGCTGTCTTTTCTGGCTAGGGTAGTGGTTAGCTCCTGGAAAAAGGTGGCAAGGCAAAGGCAGCCTCAGAAAGCTGCTCCTCATGAAAGAAAGGAAAACGTGCTTTTCTTCAAAGAATGTATCAGCATTAAAGCTATAAAATAGCTGTAAGTCAGCTCAAAAGAGGAAAGGGAATTTAACTGACATCCCTGAACTACTCAGAGGCTTCCAGGTAATAACCCAGATATCGAAGAGGCCATTACGTGAGGGGAAGTTTGACAAAAGTTTTCCATGAGACTGGTACAGATTTTTCAAATCATTAAATAAATAATACTACTGAAAAGATTCTAAAGACATTCCAACTTTTCTACTCCATTATTGCCATTTAAGGTCAATAAGAATCCTCTACATTCCCCAAAGCAAACCACCGCTACCAAATTAAATATTAATTTTTAAAAACTGAAACAGACCTAACAAGCTGGGATCTGCTCGAACCATTTTCTGTTTCTTCTTTTTCTTCCCGCTCTGCACAGCCTCAAAGTTGGACTGCTGGTTGTTACTCTGATTGGTCTGAAAGACTGAATGGAGCGAACTGTGGTTCATCCCCCACACTGAATCCTAGAGAACAAATTAAGGACAAGATTACAGAGCACAGTGAAGTCTGGTTTATTTATACAGAAAACATTCAGAGAGCCCAAAGCACTTCCTATATCCATGTGGCAGCACTAGCTACTGATGTATCCACCTCATCTTCCCACAGCATTTCCCAGATCACCATGCAAAAACACTTTTTGATCTACAAATGGCCTCAGCTGTTAAGTTACAAAGGAAACTTGATCCTGTGGTAAAAACTGGAAAGCTGCTTTAGCGTCTGCATTTGCCAGGATGTTGATGAATCCAGCAGGGGTGCTGACTCTCCAGCCTCACACAGTCCCCAGGGAGAGCAGAGTCACCTTTACCTGCTGTTGCTGCTGCTGCCGCTGCTGACTGGCTTTCTGTTTGGCACGGCGCTCGAGGAACTGCTTGGCAAACTCCTTGGCCTCAGGAGTATCTCCAAGGTAGGCTCGGATGTAGTCATGGACCTCATAGGGAGACTCCACTTCCTTCAGGAAAGAAACAAACGTGGGAACTGCAAGAAGAAGGCAGACCATGAGCAAATGCTTGCGGATAGCAAAACACACACACGCAATAAACACCAATGTCAGATTGCTGTGTCAATTACTTGCTGGTCTAGTAGCTTGCCCTTCCCAGTTCCCCACAATAAAGCCCTATAATGCTATGCAGGATGAAACTGGATCCTCATCTCTGTGCCTGATAATGCTTCCATGACTACCAGAAATCCACAAGAGGGCTCTGGCTGACAGACTTGAAAACTTTCTCAAATCCCACCAATTTGCTTTAGTTAGGACAATGAAAACCTAAGAGGATTCAGCCAGCTCTCCTGGCCACTATTTAATGATGTCCTTTTGCTGAGTGCATTGGAAACATTGGTTAGACGTCATTACAGTCCTTCAGAACTACTGTCAGGAAACAGAACAGATTTTTTTTCCCCCCATTCCTTTCCATCTCTTACCATCTAAGTTGTTGGCTGTGTTGAGTGCATGAAGCATCTGTTCACACCACTGAGTGAATCCATCCTGGGCTTTATTAACCCCCTGGAACAATTTCAACAACTTCTCCTCTTCTTCTACCTTCTTGTTTTGTCTACTTGTAATACCTACAGATTTACTGAAGTAAAGAAAATGCCTAAAATTAGGTTATCAGTTACCAGGCTTACCCACAGTACAGTATACAGTACAGTGTCGTAAGACTATTTTACAAGATGCAAACACTTTTTAAGAACAAAATAGTTTTCTAAGCAGGTGACAAAATGAACTGTGAGGTCACCTATGAGCTATTCTTGTTGTCTGAACAGATCCTGAATGACACAGAAAAAAAAGGAAAACGTATGAAGATGTTCTAACTGCCAAGTGACCAAGCCAGGAGTGGCAAGGCCTTCTTTGCAAAAGCTCCTTCCCCAGTTCCTACCTGAGGCTGGCATTGCTTTTATTTTTATTGGTCGAGTTACGAGGTCCCACTTCCTTCACCGCATCATCCCAGAAACCCATGTTTGAGTTTTTGGTATCGGCATTACTCCAGATGCTACTGACTAGGTCAGATGCCCACTGGTTGCTGGGATTAGTGTTTAGAGAGCCCCACACTGAATTCCCAATGCTGGTGTGCAGGTTAGAGTGCTGTTGAGACACAACAAAGAGATGCTGGTTATTAGCACAGACCCAGCAGGAAACACATGAACAGACCGAGGGAACTGGCATGGCTGCTTTCCTCCATGTACCAGTTAGGTGAATAAACATACCGTGGTATTTCTGACTCTGTTTGGCTGCTGGTGCTGCTGTTGCTGCTGTTTCTGCATCTGCCTTGCCTCTTCCTGCTGTATCTCCAGCAGGGACTTGGTGGTGCCTGTTGGTTTGGTGACATTACCCCAGCCTGACAATTTTTGCTGCTGTTGCTGCTGCTGTTGCTGGAGGGCCTTCATTAGTTCACGCTGCTGACGCCTTTGCTGTTGCACGCAAGACAAAAGTGCTTGTAAATACTTTCAGATGATCATTATTATTCAGAAATCTAATTTAGAAACTGGTTTTAAACAGAATTCACATCCTTCTGGAGAAGTCTGGCTGACCTATTACTGTTCTGGGCCATTACAGTTCCTCCAAAAAGGGAGACATAGGTAACCAGTATTTACTGGTTTACAATTTTACATAAAAATTGTTTATTAGCCTGGGACAGACTAAATTTATCATATCATGACTGCAGTCAGCTTCTTGGAAGAAGACCTCTCCTACCATCACTTGTTTCCCCCACAACTCACCTTCCCTTTAACTGCCCTGGTCTCTTGAATATCTTCAAACATGTTAGAATATACACGTGAAATAACTGTGTACTGTTTTGTCAACATATTACACTCCCAGGGTTAAAAGGGTGAGTTCTCCCTTCTTTCACATTCTTGTACTAAGAAGCGATAAAAACTTTCACGCAAGTGTTTACTGAACCTATGCCTGAAGGACAGGATGTTGAGTTATGCTATTTCAAAAAAACATTCCTCATCCTCACCATTCCTTCTAATAACTGAAGTGACAGCTAAGCAGTCCCACAGCTGAGTCCCCTCTAACAAGTTGCACTCCGCTGCTGTCAGCGTTTACCTCTTCTCGGAGCTGCCGTTCTCGTTCTTCTTCTAACTTTTGGATTTCGGCCAATGACAGGGTGGTCTGGGATTGACAAGCTCCTGAATTTGATTGCTGACCCCATGTTGATGATGAAGGGAGCTGGGCCAAAACAGACATCACCATGAATTACAAAACATTTTAGAGAATACTGCTTGACTATAATCAGGAAAAAACAACATAAACAGGAAAAAGAAAGGCCACCTTTGAAGTTTAACAAAACCCTAGAAAATATAAAATGGTATAATAATAAAGTATGAAAAGGCAGAAAGCATCAATGATGCATTCTTTGAATTGCCCTCTGATGCATCAGTCTTTGACACAGTGCATCAAGAAAAATGTAACACACCATTACCTGAAAAAAAGCAATCCATTTAGATTTCAAAAACTTCAGGAATTTCAAGCTTTAGAAACTTTGTACTGGCCCTTGCTCACTGTGGCCAAAAAAAGTCTGTGCCCATGTGTGATGCCTTCCCAGTCTGTGCTTCTATTGACAGAACAATTTTCGGGTTTTAATTTTAACTTCTCTTCCTCTTTCTCCTCGCATCAACTCTTTACCCTCTTCCCTCTCCAGACAGCTCATCCATCCCCGCTCTGCCCAAGCTACTACAGGACCACCCTGAACGCAGCTGCGGCTTTACTTCCCACGCTGAGCTGAAAGGAAGTTAAACTGCAGGAACAGGTTACCTTCATTTGTGCAAGTTGCTGCTGTTGCTGCTGCTGCTGCAGCCGCCGTAAAGCCTCCTGCTGCTGCTGCCTCTGCCTCATGATCTCCTTCTGGCGCTGGAGTTCCAGCTCCTTGCGCTTCCGCTCCTCCTCCTCCAGCCGCTGCCGCGCCGCCTCCTCCTCCATGCGCAGCCGGCTCTCCTCCAGCCGCCGCTGAGCTTCCTCCTCTTCACGCGCCCATTTGGCAGCCTCCTCTTCCTTCCCAGGAATAAAGGAAAGGAATAAAGTCTAAGGAGACTTCGCAGAATTTACATACCCTGTGGCACTGATATTCTGACAGAGCAGAGAGGGACCACGCTGTCTGTAATCTGTACTGTTTGGGCTGTTCGTTTAGCATGTATCTTTCGGGTTGTTTATTTATTCATGTATCTTTACACGTCTCAATAATAAAGTAATATAGTCTATATTCCCTAAAAATACACATTTCCCATTGCTCCACCAAGGAACTTGGAAGAGAATGACGTGTCCCTAATTCACACCAGCTAATTTCTTACTACTTTCCTTCTAGTAGATACACACCTTTCAGTCTGAGCTTCTGCCTGCTTGTACTACTTATGGTACCACCACACTTTCAGAGGAATAAAACTTGGCAAAAATAACAGGAAAGAAGAGACAGGTGACAAAGATGGAGATGTTTACTGCTGTTACTTAACACTAGAGTTCCAGAGAAGACACTTCTGCTAACAAATGGCAGAAATGGTGATGGACATCTTATAAGGGAGGACCCTGGAAAGGCATTTTTAAATACTAACTGGGAATTCTGAAATGGACCTGGAAGTTAATGTGAAGCCAATCATGTTTCAAAAATAGTTTGACCAAGGGACTCGGAGTATCAATTAGGGGACTGGAAGTTCAAGTTCACTGATAGGGACTTCTAATGCTGACCCCAAGGAGAAAAAAAAACACAAAACAAAACTCCTGTTAAAAAAAACCCAAAAAAAACTCCTGTTATAAGAAAGAAAAGGGAAGAAAAAAAGTTGAAACTCTGGTAGTGGATATAAACTTGGCATTACACAGAGAGACCACCAAAACTGATCATCTCAGATGACACTGAAGATAAAGTAAGGGCCCAGAGAGTGCTAATTCAAAACAAACTGTTATTCTGATACTATACTCTGCCTCAGGAGTATAAATACTGTGCTGCAAAGCCATTCTTAAGGCTAAAAGTGAAGGGAGAACACTCACTCCAAATCTTGTTACCTAAGGGTGTATTGGATTCTGAATGTTTTGTCTGAAATCAGAATACAGGCAAACAACCTTTTTTCACTCACTGTCTTTTGATACTGTCTGCAAGCTCTGCTTTCTTTGACCAAAACTGATGGTTTCTCAAGCACTGGTGCAAGTTTCAAAGCCTGTTTATTGTGGCAGCCTCCATAATTAAACAGAAGAGGTCCCTTTTGCCATTTTTCACCTGTTTACGAATTAACTCCTCTCGCTGACGTCTTTCCTCCTCCTCTCTTCTTCTCTCCTCCAATCTCCTAAGTGCTTCCTCCTGTTGTTGCCTCTCCTCTTCCTCCCGCTGCCGCCTTAGTGCAATTTCCTGCTCTCGTTGTCGCCGGAGGGCCTCCTCCTGGAGTTGGGAACAAAACGTCAGTCCATAAATGCCATTTTATCAACAAACCACATCAGAACACAGATTACAGCACTGTCTGGCCAAATGAGTAGCCTCAAGAAAAGCTCCCTATCTCCAAACTAAGCTCTACCAAAGCATTGCATTAAGCACGACAAACCCACATGTTAACAAGTATTTCTGAAGCAATGTGCATCTCCTACATAAATTATCGTAATGAAAAACAGAAGACATAATTGCCTGTCTTTGGTTTTAAGAAGAATGGCATTGAAAATGACAACAAAAGGTGAGACTCCTTTTCACTATGCTGCACTAGCAGTTGAACATTAGGTCTATAAATATTTCAATGTGTGGGTATCATTAATTCCTTCGGGGGGGGCTGTCAGCTGAAAGTTGGAAGCTTTTCCTACTTAGAGGTGTTTCTGAATATTGACTGTTCAAAAGCACGACAAAACTCAAACCACATCTCCAGACACCAGGAAGAAGCTGATGCAGCCCAGGGCACTTAAAAGACAGTTACTTCTGAAGTCTCAAGGGCTTTGACTGGGCTCTCCCTATACTATTTAAATACTACAGATAACAAGGAGTCTCTTAAGGGCTTTGATTTTGGGCTATCCCTAAATTATTTAAATAGCTTCCAATAAATTATATTCTGTTTTTCAAGTACTAAAATTATTTAACTCAAAAATTAAACATTAGCACCCTTTGCTATCAACATAAGCAGACATTTTTCCATTCTGCTGCTTGGGTTTTTTTGATGAATAGGGGACAAGCAGCTTCTTGTATATTGTTAAATGGGGTCCCACCTAGGGACCTCTTACACCAGGTTCTGACTTTCCCTTGCATAAAAAAAGCCTTAATTTTTGCAGCCTTTTCTGATCTCTGATGTCCAGCAACTGAGTTAAGGAAATCCTACTTTTCACCCCTTCTGTTGTCTGACTTACCCTACCAGCTCAGTTTTGAGATCTTAATTTTTGGACCAGAACCTTTTTATAATTTTGTATTTTCCTTTAAAAATGACCACTACCACAACCACACTCCTACAAGTTTTTTATAAGCAATAGATTATTCATAGGATGATCGGGGATTAATTGTGCAGCACAGATGTAAACTCTGGTAAATCAAGGAAGTTAATTGTGAAAACTAAGACCTTTTTATTCAATCTAACAACAAAGCTTCATGTACACACAGGACAGATAAACTACACTACAGTTCCCTGAACAACTGCCCTGGGTTTTTCTCTGAGATGAATTTCAGATGCCTGCGACAAAAGTGTCAGTAGACAGAACATTTTTTATAAGCAATCTCATGGCACTGAACAGTGGCTGGCTGCAAGCCAACAATTCATTCATATTCCTGAATATCACTTAAGTGGTTTGGTGCTAGATATAAGTGCAGTAAGTGGGTTTTTCCACTAGCTGGACATAGAACAATAGCCTGTGATTAATATTCTCATTAATCAAATCAGTTTCAAGTGCAAAACAAACCACCTGAACCACTTTTGAAATTTGGGCCTTGAACTGTATTAATTGGACACAATGCAGTCACGTCACAGCAATCAAGTGTCCCCAGTACAAGTGCTGAAAAATTTCTGCCTGCTGTATCTTTTATTGAAAAGGCTGCTGAGTAGGATGGAGGTGCCAGTCTTTTTTGTTTGCCTGGAGACCACAGAGCAGGATCTCAGCTCAGGAGTCCTCAGTGCCAGCCAGGCTGGGGGCTCTCACTGACACAGCATGTAGTACCTGGGAGAGATGAGCCAAGTTACCAAGTCCTCCTGTGGGACATCACTTCAGTGACACCTCTGCCCTACTTTCCCCTTGGGAAACGAGGCTAGAATTGCCATTAAGAAAGCTGCACGTGTCTCCCTGCTCAGGCATGCCAGGAGAGACACTTGAATGACATCAGTAAAAGACTTCTCTCCCCTACAGAACTGAAGATGAACAGTGTTTTACTAACACGAGGAAAAAAACCCTGTAATATATGAAAAGCTGGGAAACAGCCTTTTTTCTGACTCTTCACAGCTATAAAAATGTTGTCTTAATATTTACTTCTGTATATTATTATGTGATGCTTTTGTTTGAGCATGTGACCAAAATCATTCAAAGCTCTCCAGCTTTCTGCCACTGACTGGTATGGGAATCAATCAATCCTTTGGCTCTTAGTGTTCCCATGTTTGTGGATTCCTGCTCCAAGACACTCCCAGTGCTCTTTAGCAGCTTTCTCAGTTATTGTTTTCAAACATACACATCTTGCTGTACAGACAGCTTATTTCACATCTTTTAAAATATCTGTAATATTACAAAAAAATCCTTAAGCAGCAATCCCCAGTTCAATAGACTCTGGATTTTTAAATAAAATAAGAGAATTTTTTGCAGTTGGTGGCAACTGCTATTCTACTTGTCTGTGTTACTAGGGCTCCCAAATCTTTTTGGTCTCCTCTTTGAAACAGGTATTTTAAAGGGAGAACTGAAGACATAATTCAGAGAAAACAATTATTAGCTGGTTATTAAACCTCAAATTTTGTTCCTGAAAGCAATCAATTATTACAAAATAGAAGATACCAGACCAGAGACAAAAACAAAATACAGGAGCTACACAAGCTGGGCATTACTGTTTGCAATTCTACAGTGCAAAGTAATTGATGAAAACTGTGAAAAGAACTGAATTCAACATTTGGTATGACATTTCATCCTACAGAATTGAATTTCTATTAGTTATTTTTTTTATTTAGAATTCACCATCAACAGCATATTTACTAACCTTATATACTAGTCTTTTATGCAGTATTACATCAAAAGCCTTCCTGAAGTCCNCTAATAAATCAGTTCATCCCTGATTCTACAATGCCTTTCAGTACAGAAGTCAGATTCAAGTATTGACCAGTTTCTTTTTTTTTAATACAGAATACAACGTTATTTTCTCTTTCCAGAGAAATGCTTAAACTCTTTGTTACCTTTTCAAGACATTACTGCTCAGAATTAAGCATTGTGGCAATTATTGCATTGGTAATGAACTAAGATACTTGCTGTTACTGCTTTTCAACCCCGTTCTGCTTCCTTCGTGTAAATAGTTATTTCCAATAGCGTCTCAGAAGAGTCAGACTGTTTACTGTACAAATCCAAAGTGGACAACAAAACTTTGGAATTTAACAGACATTGTTATACACAGAGGCAAAACTGTTAGTGAAAAGAACAACCCAAGTCTACTTGAAGCCAGCACAGATGACACAGATTGAGTTACCAGCTGAAAAATGCGTTCTTGTTATTGAACCAGATCTAAAGCAATCTATCTCAAAAGTTAAACTTTTGAGTATATTATTGCTTCCATGTTAGTTTGACCTCAAGTGGAGGATGCTTTTCTGTACAGCATAATGACTTCCTGCACACAAAGTAGATACACTGAAGCAACGGGCCATTTATTTGCAGGCTTGGTTCCAAAAGATACCATGAAATTATCTCCATATCATACTGTACCAATTAAAATAGACCACCTGTGACAAAACCCAAACCCTGAGTAAACAAGAGATCTACAATGAACTTCCAAACAAAACCAGAGTCTCTAGAGGCTTCCTCGGAAGGGTCTGATCCTTAAAGCAGGAACACGCTTTACAACTGCCTACATAAACTCATAAGAAATACTATAAAGGACAGAATTATTTAGTACTTTTGCCTACTATTAATGTGGTACTTTTCAGGACATTTACTGACTAACTCCTTAGGGAATAAGCTCATCCTTGTGCTTATCCTTATCCTTCACATGCGGAGTGAAAACTAACTTTCACTGTCTTTCCCTCCTGCAACATTAAGAAACAGCTACATTTTCTTCCATACAGAATTCAGAAGTAAATGCTAAAAATGCCAAACTAATAATGTCTCCATTTTGTATTCTTGGATGATTAACACACAATTCCTACATTTATTCTCCTGCTGCAACACCGACCACGTAATTCTTTTTAAGAAATATGCTTAATCAAACTACATCCCTTCCTTTCCCAAGTATCAACTCAAGTAAAAAAGCTGACAGACTCTATTACCCAGATAATCATTTATTCAAAAAATAATTTACTAAGTTAAAAAAAAACCAACAGGGGAAAAATAAGCTGAATGTCACATCACTTTTTGTCCACTATAGACCTCTACCTCTTATTCATTTGAAACAGCTGCTCAAGCTCAATCTACTCCAGAACATATCCTCATAAAACACTTGACTGCATAAATAGGAAATAAAGATCACAACATGCAGTAACTGGGCAACTAACTTAAGTCTAACGTTGATATTAAAAAGTTGAGAGGGAATATTCCACATGGAATAAAGGGCCTGTGCTCACAAACAGAAACCTATCTAAAGTGAAGCATCAAAGCCCATTTCTCAGATTGCAGTTTGGGCTCTTAAAAAAATCAAGAACAGAAGAATCATAATTTAATATACTCACATGAAAAATATTAAAACTGTCTTCATACACACCTACCAAAGATTACTTAGACCCCACAGGAATCTTAAAGTGAGTTTTATAAAATAGTATAATTAATTAGAGATTAACTACATTGGGGAAACTCACTTGCTTCCTGCGGGCCAGTTCTTCTTCTTCCCGTCGTTTCCTCTCATCTTCCTGCTGCCTCCTAAGTAGCTCTTCTTGTTGCCTCCGAAGCTCCTCCTGCCTTTTCCTCTCCTCTTCCTCTCGTTTGGCCCTCATTTCCACTTCTCTCCTCTCTTGCTCTAGCTACAATTCACATAAAACTATACTCAGATGCAGGTAACGTATTCCTACACCATTTCTTAGGGCAACTCTGCTGATATTATAGGAACAGCTTAACAGATGAAGCCTCTGACAGATGCTCTCCCTTAATTGCAATTTTACCTATCAGCTGGCTGCCTACTGAGGTCAGATTCCTGAAACAGTCTAGAACAATTTTGGACAATTTCTGTTTGTAACAAATACCGGTTCTCTAGTCAGTCTTTCTATATCAGATCCTCAAAATACCCTCTGACTTTGGAAGCAAGTAGTGAGCTGCTTTGCAGTCATCATAAAATAGTAATTTTCAGGAAATGTACAGAGTCATACAGGTTCAAACTCACAAAAATAATTTCATACTAAGACTACATGTAGAAAAACCCTGGCAAATAGAACTCAAATGATTCCCCAAACCAGTTCTGGTGAAAATCGTAAGGATTAAGAGTACAACTACCTGGTCTCAACTCAGGGTTTGGCCTGACAGCTCATGATGATCTCAGTTTAAAACAGAGGTGGCCAGTGAAGAGGTTTTAATCACAAATGTAGAACACAAACACTATTTCAGAGGTCAGTAGTACCTCCGCAGCGACGGTTTCCAAACAGCTGTCCACAAGGATTTCGTAACTTGTTTTTATAACCCCTATTCTCTTTATGGTGTTTTCCATGAAAATCTAGTCAAAATCATCCATTGAAGAGCTTGGTCTTCCATTGGCTCAAGAACCACAATTACACTGCAGAAGAGCAATCCCAACTTCTTACAGTACAAAATAGTTTCTGACCTTTGCAGCCTTGGCCTTCTCGAGCTGCTGAAGTTGTTCTAGAGCTGGTCCCTGAGCTGCAGTATCAATGGGCAGATCCCAGACACTGCTTCCTTCCCAGACTAGACAGTGAAGAAAACAAACATTGACAAGCAAAAATAAGCACATGAACAAAACATAACTGAAAGGGGAGAATCTTGTGTATGCTGTTACTATGTTTTAGGAACTAAAATCACATTAACACTTTTCCCCTTAATCAGTAGAGGGCCACCTTATCTTCCTGGAGAACAAGGACTGAAGGAAGGCTGGGTTTCCTATGAAATTCCACAGAACCAGCTATTCCAGCTCCTCCCATCAGAGCAGAATATCCTTAAACAGAACAATCCCTTCAGATCTAGACTTCCCATAACCACTGGAAAAATTACCATATTCTTCACCGCTCTCAAATGGAACTTAGACTTCGAGGCAAAGTAGGCTGATCCAGTTAAACATCACGATGCAGAAATAATTTTCCCTTTGCGTCAAAAAGGGAGGGGTCCTCTCAAAGATGCCGATTATTAACGCACGGACTTTTCCCAAGAGACCTGACCCAGGCCAAGCACCTTACCTGTAGGCTGTGAAGCTGACTGAAGTTCCCATATTGAGCCAGTGTCCGGCACGGACACAGACCTTGTAACAGGCGGCATCATGTTCTGTTCAGATATTCTGTAATACCAACAGGAAGAGTCAACACGCCACTTCCAGGGAGAGGAGTGCTCTGAACACGCATGAGATTCAGTAACTTGTAACATACTGCTTTCCTTCCACACCTCTATTTAAAACAAAAATATGATGTGGACAACAGTAGTTGCTTGCAGAGCTCTTGTTGTTCTCACCCCTGCTGCTAAGTCAAGGGCTAAGCTATGGTTCTGCATTTGTTGCTTAGAGGCCAGTCTGAGGAACAAGCATCCAGTACTGCAGAACTGGCAAAGCTCCTCGATGACCAGCACAACATATCTGTTAGGTAAAATTTCAACTCGTTTCCAAAAACAGTCTTTGAGACAAAGGTTACATATATAAAGAAGTATTCCATATCACGAAACTGTTTCCTATTACTCTGAAACATACTCATTCTCATTACCATCTTTAACATACATAATCCTAAACTATGAGCAAACTTAACTAGGACAGACAGCTGACAAGATGTAATTACTGTTACATACAAACTAGAGTACAGGAAGAACAGAATCCAGTTCAAGTCTGGGCTAGCTTACCTCATCTTCAGGGCCTGGAACTGTTGAAGGAGAATAGCGAGCTGCTGCTGCTGCTGGGATGAGAGGGCTGCCTTCTGCTGCTGAGCTAGCATCTGTGCATACTGTTGTCTTCAAAAGAGAAGCAGACAAACGGTATTTGTTCACTTATGCCCAAGTTGCAGACAGATTCATGCTCTGGGACTAATGCTCACTGACCTATATAATGTAAATGCTAGATACTAGAGGAAATCACAGAACAGGAGCTTGGCAAGAATCAAAACACAATAATACAGCCAGTTGGCTCACATGAGCAGAATCAGACTTCTCTTCACCCTCAGCTATGTCACCTGACTATTACTGCCCCACGTTTCTCTTGCAAGCTGTGCAACATTACTTTCTTTTTGGTCCAAATCCCATAACGTTAGCTCAAATTAATCTGGCTTTGATCACTGCCCACCTACAATCAGTCTCTTCCCCAGAATGTCAAGGCATTGCCTAGTACAGGAGCAGGCTCTTGCCTCATTCAATCATAAGCTGACAATCAGTATTGAAAAATTATAATCATGATGCAAGCTTTAAGGATCCCCTGAAAAAGCAGTCTGACTCTGTTCTTTCCTTCAAGCTGCTGCAAAAAAAGCTGTCAGGAGCTGGCCGTAACTGAACAACTGACAGCTTTGGCAAACTGGATGACAAACTGTTTTGCCCAGCAGGATCTTCCAGTGATTTTCAAAGAGCTGAGCAAGCAGACCAAAGTTAAGTTCTGCCTCCTCCATCTCCAGCTCCCAAGATGTGCAGCCTTCTCCTGACATCAAAAAATCTCAAGGTCATTACTAGGACACCTGGGATTCAGTCTGACCATAACAGTTACCTATAAAGCAAGTGTCACCAAACTAGCTATGTGTGACACTGAAAAGAACTCTGAAAAGTGAGCCTGGGGCAGACATACTGCCCTAATCCTGTAGACTATCAACATCTCTGGTGTTTGTGGAAGCAGCTACTGCTGTTGGAGGTGAAGCACTCCCAGCCCCATTGCCCAAGGAAACAACGACAAGCAGCTGAACCCAGATGACTAAAAATGCAGAGCAGAACACAGCCACTGGAAGGTCTCTGGGACAGGGAATCTTACTGTATTAAAAGATGCTGATACTGCAGGTGCTGCATTTGGATCAGAGCCAACTCTTGTTGTCTAGTCAGTCGCTCTTGGTCCAGCTCGCCCTATGTTTAGGGATAAAACATTCTTTTTCAATAACATATATAGTAAGACTAGCACATTGCAAATGAAAGCAATGGAAGAGTTGTATTTTGACCAGAAAAAGAGGTGAAAATAAAAGAACACCTAGACCAAGATCAAGATTTACAAAGCCTGTCAAATACACAGCACCTTTACATATCACAGACTCAGCCTCCCAGCCACACCGTGCACGTTTAAATCTCATGTCTTTTCTACTCTTGCAAAAGTAATCTAACACCAAGTTCAACTTTGGTGCTTGGAACACCTGCAATTCCAAGACAGAGTAGATGACACCTAAATTCAATTCCCACTTGTTAGAGGACTATTTGAATACTGAAACAGTCACATAATTACCAGATGTGGAAGCGGTGCTGGGCCTGGAGTGAAGGGAACCCTGCCCCACATTTTCATTATATCTCCAAGCGGCTGGAAAGTCTCATCACAGGCTCTCTTCACCAACAGCGACATCGTGAAGTATCCAGCCTGGAACCACTCTGCCATCTCCTGATTACTGAACGGACCTGAAATCACATCAACCAACACATGTTGTGGGGAAGGGGAAGCAAGGCCAGGTTCAGCACGTTGGAAACAAGGAGCTGGCTAAGGTCACGCAGGGCCCAGCACCAGGCGTTCCTGTCTGCCTCACCCACTCGTGGGGACACTGCTCTTCCAAGGCCAGAGTGTCCATGCACATCTCCACAGGGGCTACAGCACTGCCTTACAGTCTCAGGAGAAGTGCATGATGGCTTTCACCTTGCCTTGGAGGGAGACAGGTCAGCTCTGGGGTGAAAGCCAAGCAGCCACAGTGGTGTGGGGCTCGGTCCAGCTAACGCCCCTGCTGTCCTCTGGCAGCGCTTGCCGCTCCGGGCTCAGCAGCTGCAGCTTCCACTGCGGAGCAGCGGCTCGGAGAGAGCTCGCTCTTGAGCTCTGTCAGCTTTGGCTGACAGTGCTCAAACCACAAGTGCTGCTTTCCCAACTGCACTGCACAGATAATTAAACAATCGTAGCCTGCTTCAATTCTTGCCTTCAAACTAGAGGAACTCATGTTTTATGCAAGTTTTGCTTCTGGAACTTAGCAGATAAACAGATCCACTTCTAATGAACAACTACATTTCTTAAGATAATAAGGATCCAGTTTCCAACCTTGGTAAAAATCTACACTTTTCATTCTCTTCCTCTTTTTTCTGAGAAAGATTTCAGTCATTCCTTTCAAAGGAAGGCTCCTATACTAATTTTACATATTCAAATACACAACCAGTATAAAAATATTATTTAACCAAGTAAGAGCCACATAAATAAGTTTTGCAGAACATCTTCTGAAAAGCAGGAACATTCAGTAACCCTTGCCTTCTCTGTAAGGATATCTCTAGAAGGCCATTCCTTCTAGAGAATATGAAACCACAAGAGGCTATCCCCAAGGAAAAAAAAAATTATGTGGAAGTGCTTACTTCTTGGTGTCACACTGAAGTACTTAATCCAACAATAAAAATATTTAGATTGTCACCCAGCAATAAACACTGAGTGGTGACTGACATACACTGAGCAAATAAAAGCACTTTATGGTTAACATTCTTTAAACTTAAAGGGATGACAAGAAAACCCTAAAGATGTGCAATACCTGCAGACATAAGATTGACACAGACCCCACAAACAACACCCCCACCAATCCCACCTGAAGTTCACAGCTGAGAAGTCATTCACACTACACTGTGTGAAGTACAGCAAGGAAGGAATTCACTGTTTAACTGCACTTTTGGGAAGCAGATAAGCAGTGCTAAAACAGAGCCCTGGGACCTCCAAAAGAAAAGTACCTTCTGAAAGCAAAGATGCAAGTACCTATATAAAAGGCCTGCTCCAAATTTCATTGAAAAAAAAATCCTTAAGCAAAAATTGAAAGCAGGGAGCAGTTACTATCTATTTTATGAACTAACAAAACAGTGGAAGTGCAATTTAAATTCAGATTCTGCTCAAGCACTGGCTGGGGAAACTTGATTCCTCTTTGCCCACAATTCTAAACAAACCACCTTCCCTGACTATTCCACTATTCAGGCTGAGTCTAGAAAACTGATTTCAAGGTTTCTTGTGGATTCTTTACAACAAGCTACTTGAGTGGTGACATTCCTCGTTTGTTTCCACCATTATCTGGAAATCTGAGTAACTACTGACATGTGAAACAGGTTTTAGTCTGACCTAATTTACAGAAACATGAAATGCTGGCAAACCTCAGCCACGATAAAGCACAGTTCTGGACGTTTGGCCTGCTGAGCTCATGGGGGCAGTGATGGGTTGGAGAGATTTTCAAAACCTAATTCTAGAATGGTAAATTCCCTGTGCTGCTTTTGTAAAAAGAAGCACCAGCATCTGTTGGTGGTAATTCTGTGAAGAACTCTTTAACAATTCTGTGAAACAAAAGAGGAAGTGTAAATGGCACAGACCTACCCTGAATTTCTCCTTGTGGATCTTTGTAGTACCACTTCTGCATGGCTTCGTGGAACAGGGGCATAGAGGAACCCTTTGCTCTGTGCTCTTGGATTTTTGCTGCTAGTCTTTCATCATCAAGGGCACTGTCCTGCAGATATGCCACCATTTTTTCTGCTTGCTGCAAGATACATCAAAGCCAGCAAGAAATATGAGAGTTAGATGGGGGCTTACAGATTTGAAAATGAGTGTACCAAACACAACCACCTTGTGCTACCCAGTGCTCCAGAGTGTACCAGGAAGGACAGGCAGCCCCAGGACAGGACTGACTGCTACACAGACCTGGAGCTCTGTCTACCACACTTGTCA
The DNA here is from genome assembly GCA_013390105.1 of Tichodroma muraria. NCBI lineage: Eukaryota > Metazoa > Chordata > Aves > Passeriformes > Sittidae > Tichodroma > Tichodroma muraria. The sequence goes on along the minus strand of WAAG01007344.1, from coordinate 11,672 downwards.
GGCAGAGTCCAGAACAAGCACAGTTCACCTGCTTACAAAAAGCTTTAGAGCAACTTGCCAAGGCGGTCCCATGCAGGACCACAGTGAAAAATAAAACAGGCATGGGAGCATGAGCACAAAGAAGGCTCTACATCTCAGCAGTCACTACAGTTTCATCAACAGTGTTGTGATTCACTTAGGAGATTTTTGGTTGGGTTTTTGTTTGCTTGATGGTTTGTTTGTTTGGGGGTTTTAACAGACATACAAAATTTCTCAAGGCAAATCACAATGCTACTGAACAGTGGTCATAAGCACTATGGTCTCTAGCTCTTCACATGGGGTATAGCACCATGATACAGAAAAATACAGCTTGAATTAATTGTAAAAAAACCCCAAAAAAACCCCACAAAAAAAAAAAAAAAACAAAACCAAAAAAAAAACCCCAAAAAAACCAACAAAAAAAAAAAACCAGAGAATCAGCTTTCAGTATACATTGTGGAGTGGAAAGTTTCAGCTGCATTTCTGATTTTATGTGCTTCAGATATTTTTTGCATTCCACATTCCTCCAGCCTCAAAATTGTAAACAACAAAGGAATTAGAGAAATTTTACCTGCTCTAGGTGTTTGAGGCCCTCTTCATCATCTGGGTCAGTGGGAATGTTGCCCATGCCTGGAGCAGCTGTGACAGGTGTTTGAACTGGCCGCAGAGCAGGATTTGAATTGGAAACAGGAGGAGAAAGATGAGAAGAAGCAGCTGTGTCTGCAGAAATCTGTGGCAAAGGTTGAGCAAGAGAAGCCAAATCTAAAGAAAAATGTTGAAGTTAGTTCATTATCTTTCACAAAAGTGACAATTACTTTTAAGAACTTAATACTGAGAATATTCAATGGCTCAAATTCAGCACCAAAGCAAAAGTATTTTCAGATCTTCCTTAATGTACTGCTTACAGCACAGGCACCCAGCCTAACTTCAAAGAACAGTTTAGTTCTATCAGTGCAGAACTCGGCACATTTGAGCATATCCCATTTCCTGGCCACACACATTTGTCCAGACTGTTCTGCTATACCACAGTGAGGCACATCCACAACTAGCTCGTGTTTCTCTGGACCACGTTTCAGTGTAAAGTACCACCACACTGCAAGCACTTGAGATGGCATGTCCAACAAATCCTGTATTTATAGACCAGCTGGTGAATTCTGGCTTTCCATCACCTCAATCCAATCCTTGCCTCTTTTAAGGGGCCAGGATTACTCACAGAGAGTAATGGAAACTTACTAAATTTATCTGTCAGGTTTATTACCTTCCCCTCTGTTGGACATTTTGGCTGACAGTGTATTCTCCACTCGATTCTCTTTATCTTCTGTTTTTTCTGTTCTCTCTGGCACAGACTCTTCCTTCCTTTCAAAAAGGTTTGTCTGCAGCGGGTCTGGAGGCTGGGACTTCGGTGGGGTGTCTGACCTGGCAGCTGGAGATGATGCCTGAGCTGCTTCTTCCACTGCTTCTGTAACAGGGCACAGTTCTAAGTAACTGAAGTAACAGAAATTCTACACCGACAGCTGCAGAAGTCCCCCTTACCTGCCACTATTCTTTCTGTTTTTTCCCCCTCTTTCTTGGTCTTCTCATGATCTTTGGCTTCTTCATTGTGGCTCCCTTCAGAATCAGACCTTTCCTCCCCTTCCTCCACAGGCCGGAAGTCCATCTCCTGTTCCTCTGGTATTGGCTCCTTCTGCACCTTCTGCAAAGTCAACGCAATAATCCATAACCCACCCGACATCACGGGACATTTGCGCCAAGCGACCCAAGGGCCCAAAGCACTTTTTCACCTTTAAAGAGAGAAACGCTCCAGAGGAGTCAAACGTGCCCATTTCTTCCTCCGCATCCTCCAAGCACCACTCAGGGAGACTGTCCCTGTCGTCGTCCATGCTGCCGCTGCCGCAGCGCACGCGGCGATAGCCCCGCTCGTCGTCTCGGTCCCGGAAATCGAACTCGAATCTCCGCCGTCGCTCCATGTGCTCCCGCCAGCCTGCGGAATGAGGGCCGTCTAAGGCGGGGAAAGGAGCTTTACCACACGGCCCTGGGGCAGCGCTCACGCGGCGGGGGCAGGGACAGGGACAGCAATTCAGAAAGCCCCCACGCGGTACAGCCCACCTACGGACGGGCAACTTCAAGGACAAGGCAAAGAAAAGGAGCATCTTGCCAATAAGCAGGAGACTTTCAAATATTCTCCGCTGCATATTCTCACGTTATAAACTGTGGAATAAACATTAAAAATCACCTAAGGCTGAAAAAGCTCAGCTACGAAATCTAAAACGGGTACCGAAATAAGACAAGCAACACTAGCTGCCAATTGCATTTGCCAGCCATCATTGATTTAAGTCTTTTTTGGTACCTTTACATGTGCAAGATTCTTTATTTTCCTTCAGGGACTCTGCAGAAGTTGCATCCCGAACAAAACACCCATGTTTTATCTCTTGCCCCCAGATATGCTTTTGTGCATATACATGAAAAATGGGAGTGACAACAAGTGTAGAGACAATTTTAAGCTTAATTATTCCCTTGCAATTTACGGTGACATTGTAAGTAAAAGATAAGACTACCGTCTGCTTCAGGAAATCCAAGAGCACATTAGCCTTATTAATAGCTATTTCTCTCTTAAAAGTTATATTCTCTAACTCAGCAGTGAAATTTTCCATAGGTACTAAAACAATACTAAATGCTAAACTGAACACTTAACAAAAAACTAATACTTTTTTTTGCATACATTATATACAGACGTAGCTCATTCTTTGCTCTATTCTGGAGCAAGATTCTCCAATGTACTTTAGTTGCTTCAAGATATTTAAGAAACGCTAGGAACAACGCCCAAAAATTCAACTCTAGTTGAATCACAGCATCTGATTCTGAAAGCGGAGTGAATCAAGATCAACTCGAAAAGCCTTTTAAACAAAGCAGCAACTAAAAAATCTTTGTACTTTGAGAGTACAGTCTAAGACCTCTTCTCAAATGCTTTTCCGGAAAAAGACCAATTTGAAGAGCTATTTAAGCAAAGACTCAAAATCCTATCAGATAGTCTAGGCAAGAAAAACATATTCCTATTCCTTAAGGCTGACTTGCTAACCAAAACCATAAACATCTATAGATCACTCACTAGTTTTGAGACCAAATCAGGTTTCAAAAGCCTGTTTTTTTGTATGTTTCTCACAAAACAGACTTGCCCTGCAAATTTAAAGGGCAATCATTGCATGAATGCAAGCACTGGAACAACAGAAAGAGGGGGATTTTAGACATTTATAATTTTAAAACATAGTTAACAATTAAAAGT
>WAAG01007333.1:2298-29445 GCA_013390105.1 Tichodroma muraria | reverse complement strand
GCCCCGCTGCCCCCGCTGTGCCGGGGCGCGCCCTGGGCCGCCCAAGTTTGTCCCCACGCTCCGGCTCCCGCGAAGATACCAGCAGTGTCCAGCACCGGATTCGTTTGAAAATGCGTGTCCGTGCTGCTGAGCCGCGTCTCCATAGCCTGTGAAAGTGTTGGTGCCATCGCTGTGCTGTCCTGTGTTTGTACCTGTAGGGGTGACCTAACAGGTTACCGCTGGGTCACTGTTCATGGTGCTCAAACGAAAGGCAGCCGCAGGGTGGTTCACAACTTGCTAAGGTGCTGCTTTCCCTGGGCTGCTCAGCCTCGCTCAGGGTGGGGGTCAGCAGCGCCGGTGCTCCCCTGGCCCTTCCCCGCTGTGCGGAAGCAGCGCTGCGAACCCTGGGCTGCAGCCAGCTAAGGCAGACGTGCTTCCACACCTGCCAGGTGCGTAAGGGGACGAGGCTGAGCCGAAGGTGGCAGCCGCCTGTGACTGCTGATTCTTGCTTGTGGCTGGACACAGAGGAGCGCATTGAACACTTTGGACATCTCAGTGTACGCACCTGTTTCTAAAAGTCTCTCAAGGATAGAGGTTCTACAGTGTGCCGGGGTTTTTCAGGGACGCAGCTGTGTTAAGAAATCATTTCCTATGGCCATGCATAGAAGGTCTTCTGTTTCTCTTAGTAGTTACGAATTTCGAATTGTATTGGTTTGGTGATGTCAGCAAGGCTATTCTATCCCAAGAATTTTGTGGTCTTTTCTTGGGTTGCACTGGAAATATTTGGCTTTGCTTGTTGCCAAATAAAGAAAAATCACCAACTCAGAGCATGTGAAATATATGTATACAGCCATTCTGGCAACCTATTAATTGCAGATGGTCTGGTTGGTTTGGAACAGAATGCCTAGCATTTGCTGGGGGGACAGATGGCAGACAAGCCATCTAGTTAAATCAACTGTATAGTGAAATTTTGACAAAAGGAGTGTTCAACAGCAGTGTAAAAATTTCTGAATAAAACCTGTATCTAACTCCTCCTTGAAAATTTCCTTAAACATGGAAGAAAACATCATTGGGAGTCCGTTTCCCAGGTGTGCTTCTTTCTCCTGAAGTGTCCTTGTTTGGAATTCTTTAAATAGTAATCAAGACTTTTCTCACCAGTTGGTTGTTTTTAATATTGTTTGGGATTTGTTAGGCTATCATAGTCCAGCTACCATCTTTGGGTACAATATTTTTTGTAAATAATTTACTTGGGTCTTTCTTAAGAGGCTAAAGTTCAACACAACGTTCTAATAACTAAATGATTAGAAAAAAAGAACCAAGGGCTGTTAAAACTGAGGCAAATTTTCATGCAGTTTAAGACTAAAATTACTTATCTCTGTTTTGTTGCTTTTCTCAGTCTTAAGGTTTCACTCCTGTTAAACATGTATCCACAAAAAGCCTTTACTGCCACTGGTATGGCTTGGCACGCTGTTTCCTTTTAAAATTTGAAAGCCACTATTGAGAGTTAAATTTCCTTTTTTTCTTCCTACCCTTTTCTGCAAAGTCCCTCTTCCTCACCCTCTTCCCTACTGGTAATTTGTTCAGTCTGCTTTTACATAATGTGGAGGTCATACCTGTAACCTACTCTAATCAGCCCTTGATGTGGGACATGTGAATGAGGAGCTCGAGGTGAGGGATTGAAATTATCCATATAATCAATGAGACACAGTAGTAAACAGTGTATAAATACCCTACCTTATTGGCAAGAGACCTTTGTATGATTTGGCTTTACTTTCTAAAATAAATTATCTCTTTTCTTCTAATGTGAAATTTTGCTTCAGCTGTCTACTCTTTCTATTAGTGTTTGAGTGAAGAAACAGGACCATATGTTTGGGTAAGTGCTGTCTTCACCACCTCTTTCCGGAAGTCAGGGGGTTATTTTGTTTTTGTTTATTTTAATTTTTTTTTTGGTCCTGAGTACGTCAGTAGCATGCTGTGCAAATAATTTCTGTGAAAGTGGTGGAACACATTTTTCAAGTAACTAAACAAGTGATAGTCCTGTCAGTTTAACTGGTTGAGAAGTGTCTGTTTGAACCTGTCTTTTGCTAGTTTTAGTTGATGGTTCCAAAACCTTTATGTGGAACAGGCAAATAACCAGTATTGCATCCTCACGGTCTCAGTTTCACATGTGATTTTGTGTTCCTCTGTCATGTCTCTCTTTTATATACTCTCAAAGTTTGTTCAATTACTTCTCATATTTTCATTTTGCTCTGTTCTCTATTCCTTTCCAATCTCTGACTTTTTGCCATTTTTGAATGTTGAGGTGACTTCTTGGTAGCACTTGGTAAAACTCATATGAAGTTGGTGATGTTTTTCCCATGTACACTATGCTGCACTTTTTTGCATGAAGTTCCTTTTTTGAATAGTCACTGCACAGGAAGTCTCTCCTCAGCTCTTCACAAGCAGACCTGATTCTCATGCTGCCAAATGACTTAATTTTAGCAAATTCCACTTCCTCGCTGTTCAGTTGCTGTGACAGATTGTTTTGAGTATCTAGGTACCAGTACAGACCCAGGTGGGATCTGGGTGTCTTGTGCATTTCTGTTTTTCTTAACAGTTTTCTCTGCATGCAAGGACTTCATTTCATACTTCAGACAGCTTGGCTTCCTTAAGAGTCTTTGGTGAGTAACTGTTAGGTGCCTCTTGGAGATGGGATCGAGTGGATCTCCCTTGTCCCTGTAAAAGCTGTTGATTACTCTTTCTGAAGAATCAGTAAACACAGGAGCTAATGTCTTGGTTAGTGTTTCCATCAATTGTCTGTACAGATGCCACTTTTGCAGTCAGTTACCAGATTGCTCAGGAAAGCCCTTTAAATGTAGATGTAATAATGGCCCCCTCCCTGTTCCTTTGGTGCAAGGGTAGTTCCAAGCATAACTCCCCAGAGTTCACTTGTTTTCACTCTTGAGGAGTTCTATGGATGCCGCCTAATCGGAGTGGTTTGTTAGTGTCTATGTCTATTTGTTGAATCATTTGCTGGTATTTTGATTTGAGACAGATCTGATGTGCTGTCTTTCAGGAGGAATTATCACATTAGATCTTCGCAAGTTCCCTCACAATACATGTGGATACAAAAATGTACCTTGTTTTTCTTCTTTTCAGCCTTTATTTTTAGGTGCATCTTGTGTGTCTGGAGCATCTGTTAACCTTAGTGAGTGTCCAGCAGGCTACCTGCTCCTAATTCCCCTACAAAGTGCTTTGTTAGTTCTCAGATTTATGCTGTTTCCAGTTCTTCACTTTTTTTAGCTTGACTTCTTGGACTTTAGTATCTAACCTTCCAGTATATAAAATCTTTAATGTATGTTTTATTTGGATGCTTTAGCTTTTCAAAGGATGCTGTCCTGCTATTACTAGCCTCCTTATAGCTGTTACTTAAGTAGTTTAGACAGTCTGGATTCTTTTTGGTCTTTCTGAAGTCCTTAGTAAATACTGTGCATATGGTCTGAGCCTCTGGCATAGTGTCTTTGAATAGTTTCCATGCTGCCTTCAAGGATTTTTGCACTTTTTAAAAGCATCATAATTATATATAATTCGCCTTCCTTTGAAATTAAATACAACCGCAGTTGATTTCTTGCTTTCAGAAGTGTTGGATCTTGGCACATTATCATTACTGTTCTAGAGCTCTTCAGCAGTAATATTTTTGAGCACTGATCAGAACTGCTTCCCAGCTTGCACATTCCATTCCCAGTACTGTGTCCAACTCTCATATGGATTAGGGAAATTTTTACTTGGGTTTTGAGAAACTTTCTGTGACTTCACCTTGTCATTATGCAAGCCACCCCCCTTCACACCTACAGTTCTGGGCTGTAAAGTTTTTGTAATGAGTTTACATGTTAAATTTGGGTGTGGGCATAAGGCATGACTAGAATTTAGCTTCTGTAGCCCTCAGTACAAATAAACTGTTTCTGAGGGGGCATTTCTTACCTTGATAGTTATCTAAGAAGTTTAAAAGTATGTCTTTTGGTAACAGTAGCACTGTCTCATTTATTTGAGAAACCATATTCTGTCATTTAGTGTTTCTACTGACAGTATTTTTGTAGTACATAATTTGTAGAATAATTACTCTTTAAAAGGTTTTATTTTCTTTCTGAAAATGCATTTTAATACTCATTTTGAAGGGCTTTTTCCCCTGGTACTTAAAATTGCGTAATTCATAACAGGTTGCCTTGGTCATCCAGCAGAACCTTCAGTAGTCATATCTTTTGTAGGCTCCTGGGTATACATGGAAAAAAAACAGCTGAAAGACATGTACATTTCTTTAGACTGAAATATTTTGTATTTAGACATAGAAAAATGATGAGTTTTCTAAGCCATGTCTATTGATAATATTTTAATATATAACAAGGACTTATTAAGAATGTAGCACAATTCCTCTATTGGTTTTCAAGCTGTTTCAGGACTGAGAGTAATGGAAACAAATTGATGCTGTTTGTGTTGTCTATGATGCATACATACTGACTCACTTAAGAGATTCCATTTTCTTTCCTGCATAGAGCTTCTTTGGAAAACCAAGGTTGTGATTCCTTTTCAGTTTTACCCAGACAAAGAGTCACAGGCACACTTTGTAGGTAAGCACACTTGTAAAGCACACTTTGTAGCACACCTTGTAGGCAGAGACCACTCAGGGCAGGGAACCATGTTCCTATTTCTGCCGTGCTCTGAGAGAAGTGATATTTTCAGAGAAGTGGTATTGATTCTCTGTCAAACCCAACATGACAATGAGGGCATTTTCATATTTGTACTGCCCATGGTGGACTGAGCAGGCACTGGAGATGTGTCCATGTCCAAACTGCTTTGACACAGTAGTGTCTAAAGAGACATTATGGACAGGAGTAACTTTCCATAACTAATTTGTTTCCATTAAATTCTGCAGCGTGTAGAGGAAGAAGAACACCAATATACTGTTGAAGCCAAGCAATGTACTTATAAAAAGTCCCACCAGGGAAATACTGGAAATCCCAGCAGTACTATGTGCCTGTCAGAGGCCAGTGATTTCTGTGAGCAATCTCAATAGATGTGTTTGTGATCCTTGGAGATGGGGAAAGAAAAGAGAGGTGAAACTAGGAAAAGCAGAAGGGGAAGAAATAAAGGCACAGCAAGATACTAGCTATTGTCCTTTAGAAGTTGGGAGATTCAGCTGAAATCCCACCTAAGTCCTTGAAGTGTCTTTTTGCCTGTGATCACAGTACATGGCTGAGGTTTTCTCTGGTGAGTTGCTGCTGACTTCTTTGGTCCTTCACAGAATTAATCCTTAGATAAAATTAGAAGCTGGCACTGTTTTTCAGCCAATGCTACTAAAAATACATTGCATTGATCCTCTGTCTGTACTTTGGCATGCATGGGAGCAGAAAAGGAGTAGGGAGCTATTGAAACTGAGGCATAACAACATGTTTGGAAGTTGGACTTCTTCTGTGGCGATCAGCTGTGCTTTTAAGGAGGTCTGGAACCAAAACTGATTTGAAATAGGATTTTTCTGTTGCTTGCTGTGTAAGAGCAGCTCCACAGACGTAGTTTGTCCTTCAGAAATGGAAACCATATGTACATCAGTTATCAGAGAAGTCTGTCAACTTTGTTCTGCATTTGTGTTTTCTTATTGTTATGGTAAATTCTGAAAATTGCAAACAGCTTCAACGTCTGTAGGGATGAAGAGCCAATTTTCAGGCATTCTCAGCTTCATTCAATTTTGTGATGGAAGAGAGAAGACAGAAAAATTTATTAATTGACTTTTAATCTTCTGTTGCTTTACCTAGCATGCACTTCATCTAATATATCTACATAGCTCATCTAAAGGCTTGAAAATTTGAACTCCTCCTGGGAAGGATGCCTTTATTGTTATTCTCACAGAAGTAATTTGCTAGGTTTTGAAGGGATGATAGCCATTGTACATGTTATTTAACTGAAACCTTCAGAGGTTGTGGCTGGGGCCTGAATCATGACGAGAGGATTGCTGCAAAAGCAGCTGTTGGCCCTCCCACCAACTTGTGCCCAGGGGTGTTTGTTAATCCCCTCTGCCAGACTTGGGCAGACCCCCGGCATGGGAGCAGAATGATCTCCTTGAGCACTGTTCTTGAGGTCCAGTGCAAGGACCAGAGAAGGGGTTCAAACAGGGGCTTGTGGGGTCTGACTTACAGGGCAGAGAATGTTCATTTGCTTGCCCACAGAACCTGTTCTGTGGATGCCAACAAGCAGCTGGTGAGGGAGAAAAGGATGGTGCAGAATAATGGTCTGAACAGGGTCCATTGATAAACCATTTCATTGTAAGGCAGAAGACTTCTGAATCCATCTGTGGTAGTGGAAGATGCTTTTCCCAGCTGTTTCTCGTTGCCACCCTCTTACCATATTGGGTTGTTGGAAGAGCCCTCGAGCAGACCTAGTCCTGGGGTTTTCAGCAGAATTCATGGAATTGCACTAGTAGCAACACTTGAAACTTTAGCTGGACTGGTGTCATGGCTTGCACAGATGAGAAAAAACTTGCAAAAACAACTCTTAAGATAGACTAGTGAGGGCACTCGAGTTACCTCCTGGATGAGCCGAATTCAGAACAGGCTTAAGATTGGTGCCAGGTGCAAGTTCGCACCAGTGGTGTACTTATGCAACTCTCATCATGATATTCTGTTTTTATATTTATAGCACTTTGCAGTAATTAAAGCACATTCCTGATTTTAAGGAAAAAGTTAAGCTGTAAGTTTAAACAGTGTTCTTACGTTATTTTGTTCCCATATACTTTTGTTCAGTGGAAAACAAAATCAGTGAGTACCAGTTGATAAATAATAAGCTAATGGAATTTGGTTTAAGTATTAGGGTTATTTGTTTTTAGTGTTTCTGGTTGGAGTGATCAAATAACAAGACAAAGGTAAAAAATATTTATTCAACCCTACTGTTATTTTTGTAACTATTTGATGAGTTATTGAATACCACAGAAATAACTATTGACTGAATTATTTGACTAAGACCAGTTAATTAAACTAACATTTTAAGTAAATGTTATTTATGCAGCCCTGATTCCTGGCTTTCTTCTGATATCCCTGCTTCACTTTCTTCATTTTATCTTTTTCTTTCCTACAGGAGAATATAGCATATACCTTTGCATCATTTTTGGTTCCTTTCTTTTTTCACCTCCTATCTCCTTCCTTTTCTCCCCACTCTTCACCACCTCCACCCCTGCATCTTCTGTTTCTCCTTTCTTCTGCCATTTCTTGATTCTGTCTGTGTACTGAACTTCTCTTTTGAGATTCATCTTACCAGTCTCTCTCTTTGCCTCACATGACCATCACTCACCCACTCAAACCAGAGCATCTGTGCACAGTCTTAGAAACAATCAGGTACTTAAAACCTAGAGAGTAACTGTATTGGCATGAATATAGTCAGGAAAATAAAATATCCCTGAAACATATATTAGAATAACCCCTACGCTGGTTTTCCCACCTGCTCCTGACAGTGCATTGTCTGCTTGCCAGACCTGTGTGTGTCCAAGTGTTCCATCTGAAGCTCCCTGTTTCCTGGGACCTGTGCCACCCAGCCAGGCCTGCTCCAGCTGCCTGTGGCCACCACGCACCATTGCTGGGGCTCTGAAAGGGCAACACAGTCTGTCCACACTTGAAACACAGGCTTTAAAAACAAATGCTAGCTGTTTTTAATAAGTAGTCTCTGTAAAAATAATAACTGTAACTATATTTTACTTAGGCTACTGTGGTAAAAATATTGGCTTCAGATCAAGTTGCTGGAAAAGGGACAGGTGTTAGTAGTCCTGCCATATTGTTCAAAGGTTTGATCTTGTTTTCCCATTTAATGAAAAAATTGTGCCACTGCTCCAAACCAAGTTCCTGTTTCAGACGTTCCCTTTTTTCGTTTCCGTTTTGTAGCGGCCATAAAGGGTTTCTGATGCAAGCTTCCTTAACTGTTTTTTTTCCTGTAGCTTTCCACCTCTAGAAAGGCGATTTCTCTGCACAAACAGTGCTTTTACTCCATCATGTAAGCTGCTTTTATGGCAATTGTATTTTTCATGCAAGTCATAAAATAAAAAACTAAATTACTTTGTGGCATTCAACTGTTTCCATAAGGCTTCTACTGCAAACTCATGGATGGATGGATCATTTCACTTCTCTCAACAGTTGTGTAACTTGAAGAGTAGATTTTATTTCAGAATTAAAAGTCGATGAGTGGCTAGAAGTTTCTGTCTATAAAATACGTGATTATTAGTTAGAGTAAGTCAGTGCTGGTATATAAATAATTTTGTTTAGAAATGAAATGTTAGTTTAACTAAAGTGCAGAAGCTTTCATTTGGCAAAATGATCTGATGCCATAGCAACAGATGACAATTACAAGCAGCTTCTTGGGAGTTGCCTACATTCCTCATCCCGCACTCCAGCCTATCCATATCCATGGTGCAGGGGATGAATTCTGAGCTCTCTTTTCTAATCTTGCTTGAAAGAAGCACACTCCTCTTCTTGCAAAGTGTGACACTTCAGTTCTAGAGCTTGTGGAAGGAAATCAGAAGTACATCCATGTGTTGGACATGCCATTTCTCTACTGTTACTAGAAGACCAGTTTTGCCTCAGAATTAATTTCAGATCAGACTGACATGATATGAGAGTATACTGATGGATTATATTTTAATTTTAAATAACTTGTACCTTTTCTTTTTAGATTCAACTGTAAATGGATGTAGTCAGCGAGTACAGTGACTCAGTAGTAGTCAGTGAGTTTTTAACAGTTTAAATGCTGTTTAAAAACCTCCAATAACAGTAAATGTATTAAGCCAAATAGAGCTTTCAAAACTGAAATATTCAGGTTGCAAATGAATGCATATAGACAGCTGGAGAAACCATGGTGTACTTGTGTTTGTACTTCAATTACAGCTTGAGATGTAAGTGTAGAAAACAAGCTACCCATTTTTGCTTTAAATTTGTAGCCAACTCTTGTTTTATTTGCCCAGTGTTGAGATTTTTTTCTTCCAAACGGGCTTGTAGTCATATACATCACCCCTTGTTTGTTGTACTTGGTATTACAATACTGGAGAAAGATGTTTGTGTAAAATGGTACCAGTACAGATTCTGTCCTACCCTCTGCGTACACTGACTCTATCAATGGAAATTTGTATCTGGTTCTCACCTTTTTGTCATAGGTCTTGGGAGCAATTGTGGCAGCAGTAAATTTGGATTTTCATTGTTGTTGATGATTCTGATGTTGCTGGGTTTAGTGTTTGCTGACCTTGGTCCTGTTGAGTGGCTTCAGTCCTGACTCTAAAGAATGTGCTACATCCAACTTTCCTCTAAAACTATGAAAACATAGTTTTAGCATCCAACTCCTAAATAATTTAAGAAAAAGTCTGCTGGTACCATAAAATGTGAAACTTGCGTATGTTTTAACTTGTTAATTAAAGAACCAATAATTGGAATCTTAAAAGAGTCAACTGAAATCTATTGTTACACACTTGTGCTGTGTTGTAGTCTTATAATTTCCAGCACTATTTGCTGAATTCTTCACATACTTCTCCTCTAATCAGTCTGTAATTACTATGTGGTATAATTAGATTAATATCCTTCCATTTATTACAACTACACATTAGAGGAGAAATTTGTACTTCTGCCTTTATATTTGTCCTGTATGAATGAGTACAGAATTCTGTACTTGCGTTAAAGCAGTGTCAACCTGCTGAGGTGAAGAACAATTAATTTAATGATGCGTGGAAGCTTTCATTCTCTTTTAAGTGTCTCTACTGGGTGGTTATTTTTCCTCTTTTTTTTTCTTAGATGCTGAGTACCAATGGAAGGGGCCCTTCTACTTCATTCAAGGAGCAGATCCTCAGTTTGGATTGATGAAAGCTTGGACACATGGAGACACTAATAATGGAGATGATGAATGGGAAGAAGAAATTAAATTAGCAGAGCAAGCAGTGCAGGCCGTTAACAAACTAAACCCTAAACCCAAGTTCTTTGTGCTGTGTGGAGACCTTGTCCATGGAATGCCAGGTAAGGCAATTAAAAGTGCAGAATGGAGGTAGTAACTCTGGTTTTTTTTATGTATTTCATGTTGGCAATAAGGCTAATTTATTTGACTTCAAAATAGTCTTTCATAAGTATCATTAGTATTAGTTTCTGTTTTAGGGGAAAATCTGTGATTTGTAGATGATTTTTGAGATACTATTCTGATTTCTTCATCCGACTTCCTGTAGCATTCATCTTAAGGCTGTACTTTCTTTATTTAATCATTTTCTTTTCAGTAGGAAATTTACTTTGAAGTAAGTCTTTCTCCTAAACAAATTGCTTTGGGATGACAAAGAGGGACTCTAGCCACTGGGGAAGACTAATGCCAAGAAAATAACAAAAACTAGATATGGCTTTTTGAGTACCTAAAGTGAGTAAGGCTCAGAGAATTCTCTAGCTTTCTAGTGCTTAATAAAATCAAATATTTAAGTTTTTAAAATGCTTAAAAGTCAGTGACTTCAAGCTCTAGCAGCTCTGTCCTGTGGCTGTGGGACTCTGAGCTCAGTGTGTTTCTTTGTACACTGAGAGGAAGAACATAAAACCATCCAGAAAAGTGAGTTACAAGAAAGTTAAATACTTTTCTTGGAATTGAAATTAGGAGTGGTGTTACCTGGTGAGAAGTGGTCTGGAAAGCAGATCTAAGCACAGTGTCTCGCATTTGTTAGCCCTGATAAGCAGCAGAGCTGCTGACAGCCCTGGCTGTGTCACTGCCAGCACCACAATCCACCCAGGGAGCCTGCAAACGTCCTGTGCCTTGTGCTTCACTCTGCTTCACACTCCACCTGCCCTGAGGAGCTGCTTCCCAGCCATTGCTCACACAGCAGGGCTTCAAGCACGTTGGAGACCTTTCGCTAATTCCTTCAGTGTCCCACAATCTTAATTTTAAGACTTTAGCTGTCAAAATGATTGACAGTATTTATAGGCTTTCTTTTGATCAGAACACAGTTTTGCTGAAAGAGTGGGAAAGTGTAAAAACCAACAGATTTAAGCTTGATTGAATCTACTGTGTAACACCTTAGTAGCTTGAGCATAAAGTATGCCATGATGCAGTTTTACTGGCTTACGTGCTTCCATTAATTTTGGAATCATCTTCCTATAGCCGAGTTTTAATATTTTGATTAGGACTTCTAATTTCTGTAGGTGTTCCAAATATTTTTATTTCAGTATCCCTTGTAAGAGGAAGAAAAGTCAGGACAAATAGTAAGTGTTACACATCCTCTTGAAAAGGATCTTTCACTCAAAAAATTTAAATAATCCAGGAGGCTAAGTTAATTTCTTTTTACCTGGATATTTCTCAAATACTCGTAAAACAGGGCAAAGTTCTGAGTACTTTTGTCTCTTTTGACTTGAAGCAACATTATTCTAAGGCTTCTCTGTTGGAAGAGTTTGAGTGTGAACTGGAGAGCCAGCAGTCTTCTGACTTCCACTGGATGGCTGGATACAGCAAGTCTGTATTTTGTTGGGTTTTTTTTTCCTAGCAATGGTTTCGTGTAGTCATTATTGTCCCTTTTGCCAGTGTATGTCTCAGACTTGGTAATGTTTTAAATACAAACCTGTCAGGGCTTTGCGAAACATTAGCATTATTCATTTTGCTAACAGACATGTGAAGGAGACTGAGTGGATTGTACTGGTGAGATCACCTACGTTGTGTGGTGGATGTGCTGTGCCTTGTATAAATATTTGAAGCTGTCTTGTGCAATTTCCAAGAAATTGAAAAAAGAGCATTTCATTACTCAGTAAACTTAAGGGTCTTTTCCAGGCTAAATGATTCAATGATTCTGTGATTACCTCACTTGAGCCACCATATTTTAACTTCTCTAATAATTTCTTGGTGATTGAAATTATGTTAATAGTTTTCAAGCCTTTGTTATCATGTAGTTACATAAAGTGGTTAAGGAAATGCACTATTAAAAGGAATTGTAGAATATTCAGCTGGAACAATTACTTCATTATTGCCTTTGTGTTTATACAAATGGCTTGCTCTGCCATGCATAAACATACAAGTACAATTTAACCATTAAGTTGTACATAAAAGTACAGTTTTACAGCTCTTTGTCTTTCTGTCTAAACTGATGACAGAGATAAGTGACTTGCTCTGTGATGCAGATACGTGTGGATTAGCAGTCTTGGACTAGTTGCCTAAAAGGACAGGGAGATTATGCAGCTTTTTAATCAGTGCCTGTCATTAAAAAGCGAGTGGGCAACACGGATCTTCCTCTCTTCTCTTAAAACATTTTATCATGGAGTACTGAGGGTAAAGTTTTTGATGGACTGTTTTAAAGCATGCAGTGTAGCCATTTAGCTGAACCAGTGTTGAAGCCTTTTGCAGAGGAACTCCAAGAAATCTCAGAATTCCAGCAGCTAGAAGTGATGAACAGAATCCTGATCAGCTGGGAAGCAATCAGGCACAGCACTTGGAATCCATTACAGATGTCATTAGAGCAACGAAGTAATCATATCTTGGTATTTAGCTGCTGATTAAAAGTAGTTTGTACTCTGAATATTATTTCCAGAAGTTTTTCTTGATTACATAATCAAAAATAGGATATCTATTCTTGGTAACACTAATATTGTGGTACAGTCACATCAAGAATTTTAAGTGATACCTTATAGTGCAACTGTGTCACTGAATATAATTTCCATGAACTCCATGCTTACGCTTGGATACACCATGACAATGAAGGACTTCCTTCTGAAGGCATTTGTGTGCATTAAGTGTTATATAATTTAGCATGACAAAAATGGTAATCTGTAAAATATTGTTGGTCAGATCATGTGTTTATTTGACTACATTTTTCAAAACTCTAGATACTTATTTCTAAAAATGGTACTGTTCCCGTATCAAGTTGGAACCTTCCGTTTTGTTTTACGGAAACTTCCCACGTTGTTCCGTTACCAATACATCCCGAGCCCAACAGCCCAGTTCCGGTCCAACAGCCAGTTCCTCACCCGTCTTGTTCTCCTCTCATCCAGACTACAACATCCTAGCTCCACAGCCTTTTGATGACTATAGAGCAGTGCCTCACAGTGACATCAGCCAGCACTCAGTGCTGTTGGATTCATCCCGTCAGTCCGGTGGGATGGCCTGGGTTGGAACCCTCCAGGAGATACTTGTTCCGTCCCTGGTGTTTCCTGTGCTCCTTTACCTCTGGGAGAACATTTCAGTGCAGGGAGGCAGAGGAAGCTCTGAGTACCTGTCACTTTGCACTGCCTCACACAGCAGTGGGCTGTCTTTTCTTTATTGTTTTATTGCTAAAGTAGCAGTAGGAGCTTTTGCTGCCCTCTGCTAGTTGCAGCCCTCAGAGCGCTTTTCCTGACAGCAGCCCTGCAAACCCAGGTACTTTTTCAGTATTTTTCTTTTCAAGTATGTCTTTGCTTCCAACTCCTGTTTATGTCTTTTTTTCATTGGTTCTCAGGTATGAGTTCCTCATTGAGCCAGATCATTTTCCTTATAGCCTACATTTTTCTCTCTCCCCTGCCTTTCACGAGTATCCAGAAGGACCATCCTTTTGTTCGCAGGAGCTTGTCTTTGAAGACTTGTCCACCCTCTCAAACTCTTGCTTTCAAGAACAAGAACAGCCTCACACAGGATCCTTGAATAAGCCAGTCAGCTGTCCTAAGGCCCCAGATGGGCTCTCTGCCTTTCCTGCTCCCCTCAGGATCTTGAGCTCCACCTTGGAGGCTGCTGCAGCCAAGGCTGCCAGGCTGGACATGTCCCCCAGCGCTTCTGTGTTTGTGAGTAGCAGGACGAGGAGAGCGCGCTCTGGTTGGCCTGTCTGTGTCAAGGGATTGTCCCAGACTGCCTCCTGGGTTCCAGATCTCCTGGATTGCTGTCAGCAGGTGCCAGGGAGGTTAGTATTCCATAGGAGCCAGGGCAATCCAGAGGCTTTTTCAAATTGCTCATAGGAGACTTAATCCATTCTTTTGCCCTTTTTGGGTGGTGTGTAGCAAACTTCTGCCTTTAGTGGCTGAGCGCTTCCCTGATCCTGACTCAAGTTCAATGAGACTGGTGTCTGTTCCATAGAACAATGCCCTTCAAACGTGGGGCAAACTCCCCCACCTTCTTTCTTACCTGTCCTTCCTGTTCCAGTTTAACATGAACGTTGTGCTTCCTTCTCCATCCCATGCCTCGAGTGTAGATCAGTGTCCAGGAAACAGCATCAGCATTTCAACACCTTTTGTTACAGCAGCAGAGAATTCAGCTGTTGGCAGCCAAGGTCACCCTGCTGAAGCCACTGAGAAACACTGACTGTGAAGCTGAGAATCCAGCAACTATTTTTAAGTGGCTGAATTCCTTCAGAGGAAATTGTTTAACTGCATTTTTTTCTTAATGATGGTGCTGCTGTCAGTAACTTGATAGTTCTAGCCAGGAAAATTACTTATGTGATGTATTTAGTCCAGGTGTTTAAGTTTTTTTCATTAATTGTTCTGGCTGCGTGAGTGAAAACAAGGCAGGAAGTCTCTTGCAAACTTACTTAGCTTTGACTGTAATAAAATGTAACTGTTTAGAGACTAAATGAAACGAGACTTGCCTAATAATGTGTATAATCACAAAAAACTTGATAGAACTTGATTAAGCTTGATCTGTTAGTAGTGTGATAATGGATCAGTAAGCAAGTAATGTTTATGCATGCGGTTTTAAATTCATTTGTGTGTATATGTTAATTACAAGAAATCAGAATCACTGGAATTGAGTATTATGGGACTTGAAATACACTGTGAACACTTGTACTAATTCTTTCAGTTAATGTGAAGGTATAATAATCTCTAATATACACATTCCCTACCCGGGTCATGCAGTGCTCTATAATCTCACATCAGCCTTTTCTGTCAATTACGCCCCAGTAGTGACATTTTCTATTTTTTTTTCTACCTTTATGTTGTTAAATTGTTTAATTAAGGGGTTTCAAATCATTATTTATAACACATTTCACTATTCGTGCTTTTATAAACTTATCTTTTCTAAGTGGAATAAGCTAAAACATCTGATTGTTTCAATCAGCTTTACAGAGCTGCAGTTGTACTTAGTAATGTTTTCTTACTGGTCCTTGGTGTGTCTTGCTATCTGTGTCTCTCACTCTCTTTGTTGGGCCATACTTGGATTGTAAGATCTTCCAGGACTGCATCTGTTACATATTTTCACGTTTTTACTGTGCCATCTAATGTGTGTTTCAGGCTGTGAGCCTGGGCATGTGTTGTTACTGTGAATAGTTTAAACAGGAGGTGACAGAAAAGGCACTGACAGTAGACAAGCTGAAAACAGAGGTGCCCAAACTATACACAGCTCATTGCTGATGTGTTCATGGTCACTGAGGCACTGCAGCCGTGAGAGCTGCCAGCTTACTTTGTGTAATGGGGGAAAAAAAACAGCCAGGCAGCCAGGCAAGGCTCCAGAACTGCAGCAGCTTGTGCTGGTGAAAGGTGCAGGCTTACCTTCGACAGCTGGCATCCTGTAAAAAGTCATGAATTTGGGAAGGAATTGTCGCTGACGGAATCACTGTGGGGCTGCGGGAGACGCAAGTGCTCACCCTGCCCCAGGGTGCTTCCCCTGTCTCTCCCTGCTTTCTCTCCTTCAAGCACCGAGGGCCTCTGCCTGCAGCAGGCGTGTGTGGCTGTCCTGCTGCTGCTGCCGGGGGCCCCAGCTCTTCTGGGACATTCTCCGGTGCCAGGCAGCTCCCCCTGCCTGCATGCTGTGCTCTGTGCATCTGCGTGTGTCTGTGTGTGCATCACGGGTTTGTGTCTTCTCCCAGGAATTCGCACGTTCCGCTAACGCTCTTAACTCCTCCATAAAGCCTCAATAAGGCACATCAGCTCAGTTCGGCTAATTACAATTTTGGGCAATGGTATGTTCTTTATGTGAAAAGCGGAACTGCTGGCTGCATGTCTCCTCAAAATTACGTACCCTGTCACGTCTCCCATGCAGTGTTTCTTCATATAATAAAACAGGCAATGATGCGCAACAAGATTTTAAAAACAGGTGCCAAATGTTGGGATTCTGAGTTCATATTTAGACAGCAATTAAGTGACAGTTTTTCAATTCAGTACTTCTCTGACTCCTGCTTGACAATTTGATGATCAGAAAATGAGATGAGATGGGCATTCTGGCTTTTATACAATTAGTCTCTCTTATGAGCTGTGACACGTCCGCAGAGGAGAGTGAAGTTATTTACATTCAGAATAGACAAGCTGCAGAGCTGAGGAACATCAGAGCTGATGGTTCTGGTGGCCAGACAGCGGTGTGGCTTCATTTCTGTTTATAATCACTGTAGCATTTGAAGGCATCCTCTCTCCTCGGAGAATCACAACTGGATTAGCTTGAGCTTCTTTCCTGTGCCCAAACTGGATGTGTAACTGCCACGGTCCAAAGTACTTGTCTCTTGTTCATGTTAAATATGGAGTGCCTTAACATGACTTCTTCCAAAAATGTAGTTTTTTATAGACAATAAATCTTGAGACACAGGCTGCAGAGGCTGCAGCGTATAATTGCGAACACCTTGCAGGGTAACTCTAAAAAAACCTCTTTAATTTGCTTAATTTTCTAAATTGGGGAAAGCGCACACCATAGCAAATGTTCCTAGTTAAAGCATTATTGTTTACAAACCTATTTGTGAATGTTCTGAAAACCATCTTGGGCTGGTCAGGAAAGGTCAGTGAATAGTTGGTTTGCTTAAGAGGTGAAGTTGGTACGTCCCAGGAAGTCTTACCTGTCTTTTGGTCTGGGATCCACTAAAGAGGAGCGTTGAGGAAACGTCCAGCTTTATCGCACCTCTCAAAGTCCGCAGTCATTTGCCCACGTGCGTTCTTCCTTGTTAGGAAACACTGCCCAGCAGTTTGCTGTGCAGAGCTGCACGCTTGCAGCTGCTTTGCAGCAGCTGAGCTGTCCTTGGCGAGGCGGGTGCTGCGCTCGCGCTTTATTGCGGGACTGGCGTGGTCACACTGCAGGGACCGAGGTGTTGGGAGCTGGAGATCTGCCGCTGGTGGGTTTTGCACACAGGAGGAGATAGGAATGTAATGCTGAAATCTGCATGCAAATGCACAAGCTGCCATTTATACATTTGTGAACTGAATAAATTACAGAGAAATGTCAGGTCCAATTCAAGTTCTTAATGCTATATACAGTGATCTGGTAAGACATTCCACAAAGGAAAAAATCTGTGAACTGCTTTTGCTTTTAAACTACCATTAAATAACCAATTTTGCTAAAACAAAGGATCATTAATTTTAAAAATATTGGCCAAATAAAATTAGGCTGCACTGCTAGTCCTTAAGAGAGGCATGTATATAAGGAGATATTTTGTCAAGTTTTAATTTTATCTAAAAATATAATCTCAAAAAATCTCTTTCTCATCTAGAAGGCAAGAGCATGAATGCTGATGTTTGATTTGTCCATATAACAGGCATATGGGCAGGTTAAAAAAAGTGTCTTAAAATATGGTTCCACCTTTAAAAATGGCTGTAAGCATATCACCTTTACTATATTTGCTTTTTTTACCATTTGAACTGGCTGCATAGTTGACTAAAAAAAGCAAGTTTGTGTATTTTTTTAACTCACAGCAGAGTGGCACAGCTGGGGAGGAGGCAGCTGTATTCCAGTGTCACTTGCAGTTTCAGCAAAATTGCCAGCTAAAGCCCAATTCCTGAATCTTTGTCAGAGGAGAATTGTAATGGAGCATGAAGTAGAAAAGGCACAGATTGACTTCTTAGGTGCAAGGCAGAAGCAGAGGCTTTAAAATCAGGGTATAGGTAAAGATTGTATTTGTTTGAGTGCAAGGTAACATTTCTGTTAATATGTCGCTGCCTGATCAAGGCAGTTGACAAGGCAGCTTAATCTAAATAAACTCACTGCATTTCTTCTGCTGTTGTAACCTAACTCTGATACGCTTGAAATCAAAGGACGAAATCAAAACCAAAATGATTCTTGGCTGTTTTCTTCTCCAAACTCTTACGCCAATGTTAATAAATAATAGCTAAGAATTTGGGTAAGCAGCACATTATTTGTTAAATACCTAATAATAACTGTTTAAAGAAATGCCACTGTAGTTGCATAAATAAACATTTTGTAGTAATTATCTGATTCTAGTAAAACCTAATGGAGCGTTCAAAGCCTCAAACAGCTTACTGTGAAATTAAATTTGCTCTAATCAGCCCGGAGTAGGGAAGCATCAGAGATCTCCACACACGTCCGACAGGCTCATATTGCAGAGAAGCCACTGGGCTGTCAGAGGCAAATGTTTCATCTTCAGCAAGTATATATTTATTTGTATTTTAGACCATGTTCTGTAGTCTAGTCTGCAGTTGAATTTAGAAATCTGATTGGCAGATCGATATCTCTAAATATTAAAATCTTGGGGATGTAATTAGTTACACAAGTTTCTCAGATCTTATATTTTACGATACAATACGATACAAGTACTATTTTACAAGGGAGTACTAAAAATCTAGTACAAGTACTAGATCTTTGTATGAAGATTTTTAATTAAGTTTGGGCTTGGTACTGTAGCGTTGAGGTATTTTTTCCTGTTTGTGATGATTTCATCAGAAGCACGGACCCAAAGGCAGTGGTGGCCTGTGCTTGCTGTGACAGCTCTGCGTTGCTGGGAGATGAGTAAGGATAAGAGCAGAGTTGAGCTTAAGTGAAAGATAATACTTACTTTCACAGCAGAACATGGAGCAGTAAATGCCATGAATTAGGTTGTTAAGTGGGCACCTGTGTGGCTGGCACTCAGAAAAATGTCAGCATTTGCAGTCATTATATTTAATGTCATGCACTGAAACCAGGAGCAGTTGATCCCCTAATAGGCTTCCTTGTTCAGTTGGGGATTTTGTCATTGCTTTAATGTAATAATTGTTCATTATTAGCTTAAACTAGAGTTAAAATTTCTTATTGTTTTAATGCCCAAAGTTATATAATAAAATTAATTTGTGTTTCCATGTAGGGAAATTTTTGTGTGATCACTTTTTGAGTCTCAGAACAGATTATGACTTGTTTCGAATGTACAGAAAAAGTCACTTACAGCTGTAGACAAATGAGTATTCCAGATTCTGCTTTTCACTGGAACTAATGAAATGAGGTTCTTCGTACGTTAGACTGAGTAGTCATTCAGCTTGTTCAGGAGTGAATATAGTCATATTTACATTATTTTTAATTGCATCATTTTTTGTTCATCATAAAATTATCTTCAGGCTATTTGAAGATTAGAAATATATATGTCTAAAGAAGAGAGAGGAAACATTTTAGCTATTGCAGCACAGACTAAAGCAAAAAACCTATTTCAGAACATGACCATAATGGGTTTATTAAAATGGATCAGCTTACTCTTGCATGTAATAATTTGGAATGATGCAGTGTGTTGCATTAGTTCATTACACCAGACACCAGAGGGAAAGCTTTTAAGTTTAAAGCAAGAAACAGCAAAGAGCACTGGTAAGGCTGAACTGGATGGCCAGAGAGGTCTTTCCTTTCTATGCAGTGCCCCGTCCATTGTCATATTTTTGTAGCATCCTAGTACAGGAAAGAACGTGGAGACTGTAGTGTTTCATTCCACTCATGGCCTGTGAGAGAATCACTGCTTTTATGGCATGATCAGTTGTAAACAGATGAGTTAGAGGGAAGAGTCTGGCCCTGGCAGTCAGGAGGAGTCACCCACACTGATGAGATGGGCAAGGCAGCACAGTGGGGAGCAGCATCAGAGCTCTGGGGTGAGGAAGCTCCATCTGCATCGCTGCTCTGAAGGGATGGTGTGGCTTGGTGTTTTGAGAAGTGGCAAGATTACAGCCCAGATTTTTGTTTATGTTAGTGCATAGCGATCAGATGCAGTTGCAGAAGGAGCCTGGCAGGTACAATGTTGGTACCATTGGGTTTGGACCTGTGATGTCTTCCAAGTGACAGGGGCACCAGTGGGGCTGTCCCTGGGGAGGCGTCAGCAGACAGGGACGATGTAGGATCTTGCTTGTAGCCCTCTTAACCTGGAGCCAGGTGTCTAAGACAAGAGCAGAGATGAGAGGCAGTCCTGGTTTGACAGGAGGAGGCTGCTTTCCCACAGAGATGGAGGTAGCAGTTACATTTCCTCCAGTGCAGCTAAAAAAAAGAGCATGTTTGAATATAGCCTTGGACTCCCCTCCTCCCTACGAATTTAGGGGATAGTGCTAGGGGAGGTCCTCTAAATTAGGATTAGGGCAACTGCAGACAGTCATGAAAACACATGAAACAGGACAAATGTCTCAAGAACGGGAGGTGCTCGGAATAGTTAGACCATGATGTAAGCAATTGTGATGCACTGTAAGGCCTGGGAAAATACACAAAAAACACTGTTGCTGTTTTTTTAACAGTCATTTGATTGCTTGCAAGTATAATTAGTTATCTTTTGATGTCATAGTACTTCTGGTATCATCATAAATTACAGAAGGAATGGGTCCAGTGTTTTTCTAAATCTTGTTTTCACCGGTGGTGTTTTGACATCTTCTAATTTGCTTTTATTAAATGTAGGTAGTATTTCTATTTGATATTTTGTATAGTATTTTTGTCTGCAATGTAGCTCTTACTTGTTCTTCGATAGTCTTTTGGGTTAAATAGATTGCAGTTGTCATATCAGGGCCTTTCAAGAGTGTTGCTGGCATAAAACTTAATTTTTTTTTCTTCTTCTTCAAACTGAAAATTTGTGCTTTCCATTAAAAACAATGTTTGCAGCTCCTCTAAGTTTGGGACATTTAAGACACATTAAAATACTGAGATCAAGTAATGAGAAATCTAGGGAATGATTGTGCCACATTTTTGCATATTGTTAAATTATTTGAAGATGCCTGAGTAAAGGCTTCTCCTGCCTTGGGAGAAGTAACTAGACTTCTCCTAACACCAAGCCAGGAATGCCTGGGGGTACCACCTCATAATGCCATCATAACCCCCCCTTTTTCCCCCTCCTGATTCATACCAGTAGAAAAACTGGTGCTACTGTTAATTAGTTGATATTTTTTCAATTGGAATACTTCTGGAGGAAAAGTTACAGTGTTGGTGGAGGTTACTGTATGAGAAGGATTGTGTTATACAAAATTTGCCATCAGCATTGCAGATACAGCTTGGGAGAAAACAGTGCTTTAGGTTGTTTTCAATAGCTGGTGCCTTACAAAAACTAAACCCAACCTGATCTTAGAGTGGTGCACCCTTCTGTGGAATACCAAAGGAAACTGTAACTAAGGATTAGTAGCTAAAGGATTATTTCTTTGGCAGAATAATCTGTAATTCTGCTGACTGAAGACAGCTCCAGCAGAACTGCTGTAAAAGTAGTGTCTTGCAGTCTGCTCTTGTGAAGACAGCTGGTTGTCTTGGTTCCTTTAAGCAGTGCAGGGCAGAGCACTGGAGCTGTCGAGGCAAACGGGGATGCACACCAGCAAACAGCAAGCCCGGTGACATTGCACCTTCACGCTCCTGCTCACATCGCTCCGCTTGCAAAAATGATAGACTGGCAAGCTGTGGAAAATTGCACACAACTGCACCAGCAACAGTTCTCACTTTCATGTTTTTCATAAAAGCCAAGCTGCCCTTTATGGGCTATTAATTTGTGAAGTCATTTATCTCAGGGCAAGACTTTATTTACACAACCTAACATAAAGACAGAAAATTGTGGCCTGGGATTGAAAAATGTCACTGCACATGATGCCTGGATAAACATCACAAAAATTTATTTCAGTTCCATCTACCCTGGTACTTCACAAATAATTTTTTTTGTATTGCCTTTTGGCACTATATTATTTCCCTATTCACCTACAACAGAGCTCCCTCTAAGCCAAAGAAATACGTGTCCATCAAACAGAAACGTTCTTCGTAAAAAGTGAAATAATTAGATATTATAGCTCTGTGCCTAAGAGAGATTAAAAGGATATTTTTTATGCTGTGGCAGGAACCACTTTAATTTTCCAGTGGCTTCCTTCTTTACCACTATCCTTGTCTTCTTCACCTGTTACTTACCTGAGATGTAAAGCCCGGGGGGGTGCCTCAGGAGGGCTCCTTGTGGCACACATTGTGTGTTGAGGTGGTGCAGCTCAGGGCCGGGGGACATCGGAGCCCTTCCTCTCCAGCACTGCACCAAGGGCTCCTGAGACACTCCTCCAGTTTTCCCACTTTTTATCTATGTGGGATTCTCTACTTTTGAAGTTGTTTTCACCTTCTGCCAAGAAAAGGTCAAGCCAAGACGCAGTTGTTCTAAACCAATCTCTCCTTAGTAGGATTTCCTAGGCTCTTGGGCAGAGACCTTGTTTTCCATTTTGAGCAATCTCTTTTCTGCAGTAAACACTGAATATGTTTCTCTGTTGCTATAGAAATAATATTTCATTAAATGAGGGAATCAGTGCCCTGCTGTCGACAAATCTAATCTAAGTGTTAGTCTCTAGAGCTTGAATTTCACCGCTGGGAAGAGGTATACATAATTCTGCAAATTATTTCTGTAACTTTTGCATAAATGTCTTTATACTCTGCAACTGTTAGCTAAATTTCCCAAAGTGATAGCATGGAGCTTAACATGGTGTAATGTGTTTACATGGATCCAAACAGAGCCTTCCCCCCTTGCATTTCCCCACCCTCCTCCCCCATACATTTTCATATTTAGAGCTTGAAATTTCCATCTCTTTCCATACGAAAATGGGAAGTGGCAGTAAAAGCAGCACTCTCAGCCAGGTTCCTTACCCCGAGGACAGCAGTGTGCCAGGTTTATTTGAATTTTTGGTTTATTTTTTAAAATTCAGCGTCTCCAAGTAATACAGATGTTACTTGCTCTGTTTTTTTCTGGGTTTAACAAGAACAAGCCTAAACTGACTATTAACATAGCCCAAAAAGTGGTCTGCTCTCCACTACTTTCTAGACTCCCTGGGTATCATATGCCCAGTATTTGTCAAGTTACTGGGAGATTTTCCTACAATAACTTTCTACCCTCTGCAGCAGTTAAACCCAAAAGAGTTGTGGATTTTGACTTAATGCACCTCATATCAATGTCCTTCCATTTAGCCATAATTTAGACCTAATATGGGGGTTTTTTTCAGTATTTTTCTAAAGCTGTAGAATTCTGGTAACAGCAATAAGATGGTACTAAAGCCTGTAACTCTAGGTTATGTAAAACAAAAGATTTGTTAATAAGGGTCAGTGTTTGTCAACATATTCATCATAAGTATTTTGAAGAAATTGTAAAAACCCCTTTTATCTCATAGTTGCAATACAGGAACCCATTTATGCATTTCTGTGTATAAGGTATTGTAGGAATCATTACAAGTAAGGGGCTTGGGGAAAACTGTAAAAGCAGGCAGAAACAGAAAAGAACAGAAAGCTAGAACTGTGCTGCAGCTGCAAAAGTTGGAAAGTAGCATAGTTACAATAGTATTGTAAGCAAGGACAGGAAACAATAGTTTGAGTTTTAGGCTTGGCTAGGACAGACCTTAAGGCTGCAGAAAAATATATCTAGCAAGGTACTAGCTTAATAATGAAGTACTGTGTATTATAACTAAAATGCATATAAGCAAGCATTGTGTAAGAATAAGCAAGCATTGTTCTAAACACGTGTACGTGTGTTTTTGGTGGTTGGCTGAAAGAACTGTCTGTAAACCTGAATTCAGAGTTCTTGTAAAAATCCTGTTACAGCTTTTGGTTAAAAAAAAATGGAGTTACTATTTGTGAAATGGACCCATGCTAGATGTTTGTTATGTATTGCAAGACAAAACCAGTTTCTACATGTTCATTTAATTCATTAATAATAATCATATCAATGGTCTCTAGCTAAAGATTAGTCTTCAGAACACATAGGAAAACCTCTGTAATCATTAGAAGAAAATACCCTTTAAAAACTTCCTTTCTAAAGTCTTTCAGGGATTGTAAATCAATCTATCAATAAGATAAATCTTTGTAGGCAAGGACAAATTCCTGACATCCAGAAGAGTATCTGTATGGATATGCATATTAATATAAAGGCAGAGATGCAGGGAAAACTAGCAAAGTACACAACTACATTTTTTTTATTTAATGGCATGCTTATTATTAAAAGAGACTCATAAATAAGTCACCACAAGACACTGATTACATTTTGCTGTTAAAATAGTTCTTGTAATGAAAAAAAAACCAACAAAAAAACCTCAAACCCAACAATCCTTAGTTTTGTTGCACAGCCATAAAATATAAGCCAGAAGTTGACCTGGTTTTTACCCTTGGGCCGTTACACCATCCAAGGCTGCTGCATTTTTTCACCACATCATCAGTCTGTAGATGAAAAGAATCAGCTGAAGCTCCTGGTGCAAAGCAGTGACCATGGCATCAGCTGCTGCTGTGCTCTCTGCTGGGTCCTGTCCAGAGCCTGCCTTCAGGCCAGCTCCTGAAAACGGCTGAGGCCTGGGTAAGGGAGGGACAGCGCTGGGTGGATGTACAGGGATAAAGTAGAGGTGTTTTCATGATCACATCTAATACACAATATTTTCTTAACTATGCACAGTTCCATAAACAAAAGCTAACAATGAAGGTGAGAAAAAAACCCGTAAACACTCAAATGTTTTGTATTTTTTTTCCTTTAGGAACACGATGGAAAAAAAACCAGGAGCAAGATTTAAAGGATGTTCTGAAAAACACTGACCAGGACATACCACTGGTATTCGTCAGTGGAAATCATGATATTGGCAATACTCCAACGAGAGAAACCATAGATGATTATTGCAAGAACTGGGGAGATGACTACTTCAGCTTTTGGGTTGGAGGTGTTTTCTTTCTTGTGTTGAATTCTCAGCTATACTTTGATTCTTCCAAGTGCCCTGAGTTAAGGCAAGCCCAGGATGCCTGGCTCGATGAGCAGCTGGCTGTTGCTGCAAACCAGAAATGCAGGCATATAATTGTATTTCAGCACATCCCTCTGTTTCTGAGCAAACCTGATGAAGACGACGATTACTTCAACTTGGGTAAATCGGTTCGGCAGGAGATAATGGAGAAGTTTCATAAAGCAGGTATTTTCTCAAACTTTCCTACTCTTGAATTTTTGTTTCAAATTGTTAATAGCTCTGCTGCCAGACAAAATACATTTAACTTAAATGGTACTGTTTTCAAGGAATTTTTGAATACAGCTTATAAGCCTCATTGTTTCCCGTAGATCAAAATTATCAACTGAATCTACTCACCTGTAAAAAGTACCAAACAAAATTTAAAACTTCGAGTGAAAAGTGAAAAGCTAAACATGAAGAGTTCCTTAACATAAATAGCAAGGGTTCCGTTTTGCAAGTACTGACAGATACAAGACAACCTGAGCTTTTCCTGCCTACAGAGGAGAAGATCAGGTATTGCCATAGGAGAAAAATACAGAATTTATGTTTTGCATAAAACATGGAAACAGAATTCACAATTACCTTGGAGGTTGCTTTCTCCCACACTGAGCCAATTTTAAACCAAGAGTGTAATGCACCCCAGATTTATTCGGTGTTAAAACAAGTCTTGCTCTGCTAAAATCAATCCTTTGCACATTTGTTTCTAATAGGGGCCGTGTCTGGGATGAAGGGCAGGTGGAGCATGTGCTAAATGAGTAATTGTACCAAATCCCTCAGCTTTGTGTGATGCCACTTGAGCACCATGGAGACAGATACAGTACACAGCTACTCCTCCATGCTGTTCCCATTGTTTTCTGGTAATTGCTTTTGTGTTCCTGGAGTGTGCCAGTCCTTCAAAATTTCCTGCCATCGCTGCATCAGAATGTCATTTTCTCTGTATCTATAAGAGAGCACATTATTTGGATTACTGAACAATGCAAATTTTTTATGATCTTGTTCCTCATTTACCATCTAATTGTTAAGCCTGGCCTCATCCAACTCAGCCTAATTTCCAAGCTCTCAATCTCCTACTGTTGCCAGTCAGTGGGGCCAAAATTCACAGCTATCTGAGGGCTCTCGAGGGCACTGATACATTTGCAGATCCAAGATTTACAAGTGGGGTTTTTTCCCCATAAGGAGACATGCTGAGAACACCTCATACCTTTTCTCATTTTTGTGTCAGCGTTAATATAGTGGGAAGTGTTGCTCTTGGAGGGCTGGGCAGTTGTGACTCCCTGTGTACCATGGACTGCAGCACATCCTACTTCGTGGGTGTATCCCAGGAAATTGGCATTAATGTGGGAACCAAAGCAGTTCTGTTCTAGGATTTTCTGTCATCCATTTGGTTTACTAATATTTGGCAGCAGCCAGTACTGGCAATATAATTCACCAAGAGGTAAAAGAAACTTCTTTTACCTCTTGAATTACTACAAACTACAAATTGAACTACAAATTACAATTATCATTGTAATATTGATGTTACATTGTCATGTTTCTTAGAAGGGTGTCCAGAGGCTTAACCAGAAGTTGGGAAGGTTTGAAATGATGGGGGAAAGGAATGGAATGGGAAGTAAGCAATACAACTCTAGGGAAGAAATTCCCAAACTCCTTTCTGTGCCACCTTTCTGTTGCTTCCATCACTTCTGCCTGTGGCCCTCATTCCCATCTCTTTTAAGTTGTTTGTTCCTTAATGAATGTGTTTAAACACTGATCTTTTGCATGCTTGTTACTATAGCTGAGTCAATAGGTAACATTTGCAAGCTGATAATCAAACATTTTGCTAATGAAATGAATACAGAGAACAGGCTGAGAGAGCTCAGACTGCTGAGAAAAATGAGCTGAATCAAAAGTTGGCTCTGAGTTACCTTAGTAACGTGTGCATTCTGTTTCCATTTTATTATTCCATTTAAGAGCAGCCTTTGTGAGACCACAGAGATCTCAGCAGGCTGCAGAGAGCCTGTTGGCATGGTGGGGTAGAGGCACAGAGATGCAAGGACACCATTTGCTTTCTGAACCTCTGCCTTGCCAAAGAATAATCAAGTTTAGCACATCATTAGACATGAAATCAGTTTTCCCCCCTGTTCACTTCATACATTCTTGGAGGATTAAAACAGAATATTGCTAATGAAATCCCAAAATATTTTGTTTTTTTTTTAATTTAGAAATTTGGTATAACTATTTATTCTGGAAAAAGAAAGTCAGTCTGCCTTTTTAAGAGACCACCAGGCTGCCCCTGTCACCAGTCCTTCCTTTCTTTTTTTTCTTTCTTTCTTTCTTTCTTTCTTTCTTTCTTTCTTTCTTTCTTTCTTTCTTTCTTCTTTCTTTCTTT
>WAAG01007315.1:4266-14360 GCA_013390105.1 Tichodroma muraria | reverse complement strand
ATGGCACATTTCACAAGGGCTGACGTGTGCACCTCAGGACTTGAATTTTGGGTTGGATGTTACAGGAGTGCTGTAAACAAGAGGGGCTGATGGATGGACCAGCAGTCCACCTTATGTGCAGTCCAAAATTTTGCCTCCAGAATAGGTGCTTAGGGGAAGGCTGGCAGGTACACCACTCTACTAACACTAGTTAGCTGGCTGACACAAGGGAATACATGCCTCCAGACACGCTGTATTCATCAGCTGTTTTACACACTTCACGTGACCCTGGAGGTCATAATCTCCTAGGGAATTGTCCGTATAAATTTCACTTGCAGTTTCAGGATGCTCCAGACTGTTTCCTTTTTCTCCCATTCGTGAGGCAGCCCAGCCTACACAGGTTTTGGAAACTTACCTTCCACAATGCATGCTGTGATTACTGGATGACAGGTAGTGAGGAAATCATTGCTGTAAGTCTCTCGCTCTCTATGCCTGCATCCAACCATGGTAAAAAAACTGGGGAGGAACATTTCTCACTGAGCATCAGCGAGTGCAGCAGAAGAAGTAACCAGGCACGGATACACACACTGACATATTTCAGCAGGCCCCCAGCAGGAGACGAATACTGTTTGCTGCTCAAGTCAATCAATGTCCCCAGCCCCATGCTTCAACAGCACCAAAACCTACCAGCAGGCTGGGCTGGGAGGAATGAGCCTGTTCCCTTGCAAACCTTACTGGGATAATTCCTCTTTAAGGAGATACCACTTTGTATTCCACACGTGTAAACCCGTCATTGTAGAAGGAGGGTGATCTGGCCAGGAAAAAAAGCCATATAGTAAAAGGTCTTGTTTCACTGTAATGAAACCTTCACTGCCAGATATTGCAAAGTTATTAGTGGCTAATTAGAGCTGGCNAAGTAAAATAAAATAAAATAAAATTTTTATTAAGTAAATTAAGTAAAACGTTCATCATTCAAATTTAATTTCAAGGGTTGGGTGGTCATTTCCATTCTTACTCTTTAAAAGCAATTTTAGAAGGAGATTATAAATCAGAATTTTTTAAAAATTAGTGTTTTCCTTTAGAAGCGTCAAAACAAAAAGGTTGGATGGAGTTACTTTTTAATCTTGAGCAATACAGTTAATTCAACCCCAAACTGCAAAATACTGTGATTGAGTCATAGCCTAACTTTTCAAAGCCAGGAACTATTTAGGTTGAAAATACTTTGCTGAGCTCTACTTCTGCTCAAAAGAGAAGCCTGCAGCTGTTTCATCGTGAATTATCCATGGAGCACTGAGTCCTTCCTTTACCATGCCTAATCAGCCCCAAATTTGCCTTAATCCATTAGCTTTGTTTGCTCTGTTGTCTGTCTCTTCTTTATCTTGGGAAGGAATAAAGGTGACAGCCCAGAACCAAACAGTGGAGGACTGTCCTCTTCAATTGCTTGCGAAGCAACTCACAGGGTAGTTTTTCCCTCTAATCAAAGTTCTGTACTGCCCCTAAAACACAAGGAAAGAATTTTTTAAGATGTCCCTAGTGAAAGGAAAACTTTTTATAGGAACTGGTTTTACCATGTTCACTAATGGAAGATCCTTTCAGGCTGTTTTTTTTTCCCTCTACAAAGTTGGTGGGGATTTTTTGTTTGGTTTTTGGGGTGTGGGGTTATTTTTGTGATTTGTTGCTTGTTTGTTTTTTTTCCTTCCTCTCAAAACTGTTAAGGAAAAGAAATACAGGCATAAATACAACAATTTTAAAAAACCCCAACCCTGCTTGGCTGAGGTGACAAACCACAATACCCAGATATGAACTACTGAAGGAGTCAGAGTGGCTTTCCACTGATTTGCTCGTCAACATAAATAAAGGATAAAAGAGAGAGATTAACAAGTGAAAAACAGTGGCAGCTTATGAACTGTTCGCTAGTCCTAAAAGGGGTTGAATCTTTCAGGAATGAGGGCATGTTTTATAGGAGCACGTAGTTTATGCAAGACTCTCCTTCCAGTCCTGCAATTGCTTACGACTCAGAGCTTGCATTACGGATGAGTAAATATTTAGCCTTCATGGCCACAAAGGAGAGTTTGATGTTGAGAATGTTAAACCTCAAAAACCAGAAGGCAAATAAAAATTACCCCAGCATTTGTCCTTTGAAACAAAACAAAGAAAGCCTAGCAGTTTTTAAGCTAGACTTAGTAGTATTCATTCTTTCTGCTGTTTGTAATTTCTGTAGTTCCTTCTCAGGCCTGTCAGTTCAACCCCACACTTCAGCCGTAGGACTTCCAGAAAACCACAGGATATGCATACAGTTGCATGCACCTCTGCTTCTCCTTCTGGTGGAACAACTCAAGGTATGCATGGGCTGGGTTCATGCGTGGCCAGCCTCTCTAGTGGCAAGGGGCAGTGTCATCCCATTCCCAGCCTCTCATCACGTTTTTTGCAGCAGCACTTAGAGTAGATTTGGTGGCATTTCTAAGAGCTGAACTCAGGATCACATCTAGGTCAGGACTGCTACGGAAGCGAGTCTTCATTTTGGCCTTCATGGTGCATAAGCATCGAGCAGCCAAGCATCTCCAGAGTGACTGGTAAATGCAGATTTCCTTGGAAAAAGCCATCTCTGTTACGAGCAATGTGAGCATGCGGAAGGGATAGAAAGCGCCTTTTGCATAAAAATCTGTGCTACGACTCCTAGATGGGAAAGGGCTTGTTTGGTCCTGGACTGGAGGCAAGTTAAGACATCCAACAGGAGCTGAGTGGTAAGACTGAGCACCAAGAAGGCTGAGGCCACTTGGCAGTCTGTGGGAAGTTTTGTGCAAAAGAAAATTTTGTCTGGTTTACATCAAAGTGGCCTCAGGAAAGCCCCAGGAAAGTGCTTGGAGGAAAATATAAATCAGCAGTGGAGAGTCAATAATTTCTTTTCGCTGGAGAGGAAAAGCCTAGCTCCAGCACACAGGCCTTGGTGTGCCATGGGTGTGTGTGCTGGCTGAGGCAGCACCTAACCTGTGGTGTGCTCCTGTGCCCAGCAAAAGCTCAGCTTTTCTCCGGGGGGGGCTGGAGAGTGGCGGGTGTGATGGTCCACTTCCAGCAGCAAAGCAGACATGTTCCTGGGACCTTCCGACTTAGTCAAAGAGAGTTTTCACTGCTTCTGCAGCCCCACCTCAGTTTTCTGAGTCCACAACGCTGTTGTGTTTGTTCACTGGGAACTTCATATGATTTTATTTACCCATGAGTTTTAATTTAAAAAAAATCTTATTATGTGAAAATGTGGTTTTATGTTCCTACGTGCAAAGGACTGGAAGCCTCAGTTTTTACACCAATATAAAATAATACCTAAGGATGTGAGTGACTTTAAATCCTTACACTGGAAAATTTGAGAAAGAAATTTACTCAATAACAAAGGAAGCAATATATTAAAAGAGCTGCATTCCCAGAGTTCTCATGGCATCAGACAGATTGAAAATCAAGTTCACATGTCCCTAATTATTTAACAGGAATTCTTAAAATTCCTGCAGGATAAGTAATTTGAAACAACCCACAGAGTTATTTTGCTTGTTTCCTGGGGCAAATTTATGTCACAGTTTGGTAGTTAGAATGTTATCAGCTGCCTTGGAAAAACAGGCTCTGCTAACCTGACCATTACCTAATTCATGCCTGGAGTCTGATCCTTGGAGGTTTCTAAGACTTTTAGTGATCCCTTGAATGGCCTCTTTATAACTTTAAACACAGGGACATTTAGTCAGGTGGCTGACATAGTAGGAAAACAGGAAGGTGTGTAAGAATAACCATTTTTGTTGGATGTCCTACCATCTGCACAACTGCAGACTTGTGTATAAACACCCATGACTACTTTTTCACCACTATACATGAAAACAAAAATTACCAAAGACACTCTAGGAGATGGGAGTGTGAAGGAGATGAAGGTACTGGTGGAGCCTGGTATCCGTGTCTTCCAGAGGTGATGGAGGCAGAAAATACCTTCTTTTCCGTTGCTTTTTTTTTTTTTCTGGTTTCACATCCCTTAGGAAGGACATTAAGTGGGGGGCCTGCCCTGCTGAGGACAGCCTGTGCTTTGGGTTTCTCTTTATACTCCTCACTTTGTGCACAGCCTTGGGGCAAGCCATTTCAGTCTTTGGTGCCTCAGCTTCTCACTCCCCTGTGAAGTGCTTACACATGGCCTTAGGGGCTGCAGAGGGTGGTTTCCTCTCACTGGGATCCCCACTGCTGCCTGCTGGGATCCCACGGGAATGCTGAGGCACAGCTGCAGTGAGTCAGGAGGAAGGTGGTGTCAGAGACCATCAAATCAGCCAAAGTTTCCATCTGCTCTGTATGTGCTCTGGCTGGTGGAGAGGACCCTGAACTGAACTGGCTGTACTTTCTGCTTCCAAGGCTGCCCTTGGAAGGGCAGAGCTGGTGCCCCTGGACTCCAGCAGGAGCTGGAACATGCCTTTTCTGTGGCATGTTATGTGGCAATATCTTCAGTGACAGGCACGTGACTTGCACAGTAAATGTGACAAACTGAGCACTTTGCAACTTTAAAAACAGAAAAAAGCGTTGCCAGATTTGTGGCTGTAGATGACAATCATGGCATCATTTGGTACCCTGAAGGCCAAGCTGATGTACTTCCCTCACAAGCTGCCTCTAAAAAATAGGCTCCCAGGGAAAATGTGATTTTCCAACCTGGAGAATCCTGTCTGTGGGATCTGAAGACCTCCATGACCAGGGACTCAAGTCTACCAGTTTTCAGGTTTCTCCCACAGTTTGCATTGTGTTTGGAGTTGATGGATAAATAGTGAGATCTTACTGCTGTGGCCCTTGTCCTTCTTCTCACCTTCTTCTCTTCTTTGTGTCTTCTCTTTTGTTGCCATAACTTAGTTTCGGCAGGAGTATCTCTGGGACAGTGACCACAGCTGCACATATTCCTAAAAATGTCAGCATACCTGTCAAGATAGTGAAGTAATGCAATGAAAGAAGTAGGTGGAAATAAATACTATTTCTTGTTTGCTTACTTGTGGCAAATAGAATAGATCAGATAGGGAAATTTTACTGTGTGTATGTAAACTCAGCCTGTTTTCTGGTCACAGTTTGAAAGCAAATCAGTAACTGAGCTCAGGCTTTACTTGCAATCCTTTAAACCTCCATGAGAAGTAAAATTGATACCTATAAAGGTTAAGAGCAAAAAATCACTGCAGGATTTCTCTGTAGTTCCTGGAGGAACTGCATGAGTTTGCTTTGACTGCAGGTGGGCTGAACTGTCCTTTGGGGAGCACACCCCTCACTCCATGAGCACTGGGTTTGGATATCCACAGCAGGAGTTTTGGGCCAAGGGGGCGTTTTTACTTACCAATTGCAAAATTCCAGAGAAGCAATGCTAAGTCAGCCAAAACTTTAAATGAAAATTAAAACAAATCCCCTTTGGGAGGAGATGGAAATGTCAGCCCAAGGATGAATCTGTTCTCAGTAAGTTGCAAGCAACTAAAGGAGATACAAGCTGGAATCCAGCCTTGGCTGCACCACACACCATCTGTCAACCTTGTAGAGTGAAATAAAGGAAAAGCAGGGAGCCTGCAATTATCCTCTCCCTCGCTGGATAGCCCAGAGGCCAGAGAAGTGGATTCTCTTCCCTGATACATTCCTTGCAATGGAAATGACACATTCGTTTTCCCACGGTGGTGTTGCTGTGCATTGCTCTCTCATCCTACTCACTCTCCCTTTGGCAAGCAGGAGCACAGACTGCCAGGCTGGGACCTGAGTGAGAAGGCTCTTTTCTCAGGGTTGGAGATATAGATGTAGCAAATTGCAGGAGAAGAACATGAGAGAACAGGGGATGCTGAAGTCTCTCCACTAGGCACACCGCTGGCAAAATGCAGGAACTTGCTTCTGCCCTTACAGGCACCTGAGCACTGCTAGTACTGAGCACTTTTAGTCAGGCAACATCTCTTCTCTCTCTCCTTCTCCCCCATGCCCTTGCACATTTTCGTAACTTCACAAAAGTTTCAGACAACGTCATCTTTAACCTACTGCAGGCAGGACTTGGGAGCCACGTGAGGAACAGCGAGGGGGGACCATAGTTGGTCAGAACACCAGCCCCATGGCCAATGAATGGGGGACTTGGACTACACTCCCCTACACGCCACCCTAAACAGAGTGCTGGAATGTCTCTCCCTTGGCATTGCATTTTGAAAGATGTGTCTGGCAAGACAGCTAGCTGATTTTGGCAGGCACTGCCATTAGTATGATAATTAATTAAAGAGCAGTTGAGAAAATCACAGTGCGACATTACTTCACAGCCACAACTCACTACCAAAGCAAGGCATCCTGCTCTATTCCATATCCACATATTTTTATTTTTTTTAAGGAATTAGTAGCTTACACAGTGCACTGGAAATAAGAGAGGGATGAAGAGGAATGAATCCTTGTGCTAATCAGTGAGAGGACCTTGTCTGTGAGATAAGACAACCTAGGAACAGAACAGCAAGTGATATCACATCAATAGAAAGGACAAATATGGCAAGACACAACAGCTAAAGGCTGTTTCACACAAGCCTCCTCTTGTTTCCGAAGTGACACCAAAACTGGAAGAACTTCTCTGCGAAACAGAAAAGTTAGAAGGAGGAACAGGTGTCCTGTCTATTGCAGTCAGAGCTGCAGCTGCTGCATAGCTCGCCGTATTTCTGTGTCTTGAGCTGGGCTCTTCCAGATACTAATGGGCGCTATTAGTATCTGGAAGGTGCACACATTATGTTCCTAAGCAGACATCCAGCTTGTTCCTGCTGCCACCTCTTCCACTGCTGCACATTTAGGAAGATTTGGGATAACCACCACACAGGCTTTGGTGCAGCTGTAGCTCTGCTACAGTGTCCTGCCTGCACACCTTCCTGTCACTGAGCTGTCCCTGCTCCTACTGAAAGGTACCTGTGCTCCTCGCTCACTGCCAGCGTGGGAAAGCAGGCAAATACTGGGCCACAAAAAGGCCCATTTGTTGATAAGTGTAGGTGGGACAGCCTCAGCCCTCAGCCCCAAGCCCCTGGGTGTCTTGATGTTGTGTCGCTCCTTACTTGAAGCAAACAGGCTCAGCCCAGGAGAAGAGGACTTCTGCTGCATGTAAAGTTATTGCTGTAGCCCAGTTAGTGGTTATTGAAACAGGCACGGAAGAGAATTTTTTTTATTCCCAAACTGGAGTTTCATT
This sequence comes from Tichodroma muraria, assembly GCA_013390105.1. Taxonomy (NCBI): domain Eukaryota; kingdom Metazoa; phylum Chordata; class Aves; order Passeriformes; family Sittidae; genus Tichodroma; species Tichodroma muraria. The sequence goes on along the minus strand of WAAG01007315.1, from coordinate 7,207 downwards.
AAAAATGGCTGATTTTCAGAAAAAATACATTTTAAAAATAACATTTCATTGATATCTTTAAACAAACTAGAAGAAAAAGATCCTTTTTTGTTTGTTTCTTTGAACTTATTAGTACAGAAATCATCTGGAAACTTACACTGTTTTATTGGCTTTATTTTCACTATTTTTCTTCTGGGTGGGGAAAGAAAAAAATCAAATAGTTACAAAAAGAAAAAAAAAATACTTCTTCCTTGCATTTCCTATTCAGAAGGAGACCAGAATGTTTTCTGCTTGTTTCTAAGCAGATACATTTGTTTGGAAGACTTCTCACCCTCAGTTATAAAATCTTTTATGTTAAAGCAGTACAAAAACATTCTAAGTGTCGTGTTGTGTCACCCCCCTTCCCTTCTCACTGTGCTTCAAGCTCTTTGGAGCATTGTTGTGGAAATGAAATTTTCTATTTGGTTCTTCCCTTGCTTGTCATTGTGTGAGGCCAGTGAGTTTGCTCGGAGTTTAGCACAGCTGCACCACAATGCTGCCCATGTTGTTTTGGAGACACTTCTGGGCTTGTTTTCACTTTAACCTTCTACCATGGTCTGTGGGTGTAAGTACCAGTCTAGTTATGCAACTTCTCTTTCCATTGTCCAGGCTTTCTCCAGTCCTTATTAGAAGCAATTTTAGAAGTACTTTAGCTCTCACTATAGTACCTTCCACCCACTTTGGAGTCCACGAATACTATAAATCAGGCTTTGTTTTACAGACAGAGCTTTGCTTTCCCCTCTAGGATTATGTATTTCACAGAGGACAAGGAACTCAAGTCCAGTTAATGATTGCACTGAAGTCGATGCCATGAAACTTCTTTTCCATCCAATCACGATTATCTGCAAGGGAAAAAAGATTTTTAAATGTTGGAAAATGTGCTGTGTCTCATCTATTTCAGATTATTTTGCATCTGAGTTTACAACAGACTTAGGCAATTTGTTCAAGATCCAAGAAATCAGAATTATCCCCTTCCACCCATCTTTCATCACTAGAAAGGCTTTTTTTAGCGTTTTGTTTTTAATCTTCCTTCTCTTCTTTTTCTTTTTTTTTTTTTTTTTTTAATTTGGTTGACACTTTGCATAACTCTTTCTTAAACATGTAACTATGTCTTAATGTCAGACATGGGCATGAAGAAAACATTATGCAAACAAGCCTTTTCAGTGTAACAAATTAGATTTCATTCTGTGTAAATCTGCTGCCTGCCCTTGCTATTGGTGGGTTTCACAAATTATATTGTGAGTTAACTGTAAGTCTGATTACAGCCTGTGGATTTATACACAGGGCCAGCAATCTATCCAGGGCTGGTGTACTAATCATTGCCACTGCTCCTTTCTACCCGATCCTATAAGTAGTCAAAACAACACTACTTCCTTTCCCACAAAGTTAATGTAATATGTAATATTGCAAATTTTTTTTTTTTCCCTGCACTAGCCATGGATGTAGTTGCGCAAATCAGGAGACTTCATATTCTGTTTTGCTCTGATGGTAGGTAACATCACCTGTGATTAGGATGACCTGACAGTCTCCCTAACAGCAGCCTGCCTTAAAGTGTTTGTTCTTTCAGTTTGCCTCATGCTGCCATCAGGGAATGAAATTTTCTAGGAAAGATGTCTGACCCTAGATAGTGTCAGGGTGATTTCTAAGGGGGAAATTACACTATAGAGTTTCAACCAAATTAGATCAAGAGAAATGCATTGTTTAGTCCACATTTGGGGAAAAGAAAGCTATGAAAAAATTCTTGCTATTGTTTTGACAAGAGGGTCTCAAACACTGTCAGAGGACAGGCTCAGTACTTAGCAAGCTGCAGCACAAACCATATTTTTCCTTGCTCACATCACCATCATCCTCTGGGGAGGAAGGCTGGTCTCTCCTGCCCCTTCACCTCCAGTCCCCTGCTCAGACTCCCAGCCTCTCTCTCTGCCTCACCCACTGTATTTGCCCCCCTTCTCTTCCTGCCACTCAGTTGTCTCAATGGAAAAGTCTCAGCATGAACAGTTTGTACCCTCACTAAATTCTTCTGATGCCTTCTGGATATAAATAGGGATTGCTGATGGAGGAGACTCTAGCTGTGTCTTGGGGGAAAATGTATTCTCACTTATAGATCTGCTGGTCTTTTAGTGGAACCTAAAGTTGGAAAGGTGACCCAGTACTACTGCTACACTTCAGCAATCTCTTATTGAACAGTCTCACTAACATAAACCAGATATGTTTTAGTCTCCTAAGGTGCCTGGTATGAGAAAGATCTGTTACCCTCGAAGTGAATCCCATTTGCTTCACATTGCAAAACCCAGGGAGTGCTCATTCCCTGTGTCGTAAGCTTCTTTATGAAGCTAGGCATTTGGCAACGAACTGCACAATGAAATGAAAACTGGTATTGTTATTAAATTAATGTCCTTACATAACAGATCTTTCACCCAGTGGCTGCCAATGCAAATCTCAGTGCAAACCACGTTTCTGAGAGGAGGGCAGAGAGTTGAAGAGCTCAAGGAATCAAGTTTTTATTTCTCAGGAGCACAGATGCAATCTCCAGTGAATTAATTTTTTTCTCCGAACTTGTACCTCCTCGAGTGCCGGCAAAACAAGGTCTTGGCAAAGATTTTTCAAGGGAAAAGCAGAAGGCCCCTTACAAGCACTGTATAGAAAATGCAGTTAGCTGCTGGTCACTGGTGCAAAAGTAGGAACGGGAAGGAAGACCCCACAATAGCAGAGCGAGGTCGCCACAGGCAGGAAGGACCCAGGGGGTGAAACGCCGGGGCCACATCCCCGCTGCGCGGACAGGGCTGCCCAGAGGGCTGTGGGAGGGCTGTGGGGGACAGGCCCAAGGAGGGCTCGGACACAAGGGCTCTATGCACGCCGTCCCGTCCCATTCCGCTCCGCTCCATCCCGCGCCGTGAGGGCCCCGCGGGAGCGCCGAGCCCGA